>JAFLJL010006456.1:0-12135 GCA_018398815.1 Conus ventricosus
AAGAAATCAAAAAAGGGGGGAAATAATCGTTGAAGGAATAATTTATCGTTTTAGTCCAAGAAGCAGGATATAAATCGCCGGTTTGTAAAGCGCTTTACAAACAGCGGGCTTAACCCGCCGATTTGTAAAGCACCCGCGATTTCTAAGCAGCGCTTACAAATCAGCGGGGCGAGCCACCGATTTGAAAGCGCTCTACAAATCGGCGCTGCTTACAAATCGGCGGGTTACAGGGGTCCTTGGAAGCGTGCATGGTAGACCGGACGAAGCCGGCTGCCTCACAGGAATTTGTTTGTCTGGCGATGTGAAAAGGCGCTCACGAGAAAGCAAAATTGATATTGTGGCGGTGATAGAGGGAAAAAAAAAAGAAACACTGTATACACCATACGTCGTTTTTCTGTGCACCTGATCATACATACATAAATACATACATGCATGCATATATATATATATATATATATATATATATAATATAAATATATATATATATATATATATATATATATATATATATATAATATAAAATACAACAGTTTGTTGTAATTAGTCCCTTGCGGATTCATTCCAAGAACTGGCCCTCAGCACTTGTGTCTTAAGGGGTTTAATCTTTTTATATTTTCACTTTTCACAAGAAAAATGTAGCTTGTTTTGCACTTTCATGATTTTTCGTTTGCTTCTTAGGTGGAAACCTTTGGTTGGTTTTTTGAAAACTCAACAAACGTACTACGGTATTGCACACCAGCCTTTTCTGGGTAGCATTCTTCGTAAAACCAAAAAGGCAGAGGATCAAATTACCACTTTCCGCTGTCACTGAGGAGAAACAACCAGGTTTCGAAATATCGGTATAATAACCAGGAGTTATGTGTTAGTTTCCTCCCTATTGGAGATTATAAGCTTGCTAAAGGCTCTTTTTTGAGAAGCATATATTTTATTTTTAGTTTTCCCCATCCACCCACTTGAGCACATACTGTTAGTTAGGCAGTATTAACTACCACTGCAGATATGAATGCTTATCTCCCCTATTTCTTATATATTCTTATATATACATAATAAATATATATATATATAAAATATATATATATATATAACGCATGTAGATACACATGCAAACACTAAGAGATAGATAAATAGATAGATGTGGTGTGTGTGTGTCTGCCTGCCTGCCTTGTTTGTCTCGCGATGTGAAAAGGCGCTCACGAGAAAGCAAAGATTGATATTGTGGCGGTGATAGAAGAAAAAAAAAACTGTACATAGGAAACACCGTTTTTCTGTGCAACTGATTATACATACACACACACACACACAAATATATATATATATAAACTAATAAATTCCAAGGATTATAAGTACCGCACCATTCCAGCAACTTACAGAGCATTTTGGTGTTGCAATGACTGCAAGAAAATATTGAATTATAACAAAGCTTGCTCTTATGTCTTAGATTGAAGAAATAGGGGGAGATAAGCATTCATATCTGCAGTGGCAGATTATTCTGCCTATCTAACAGTATGGCTTGTGTGGGTGAATGGGGAAAATAAAATAAATGCTTCTCAAAATGAGCCTTCAGAAAGCTTATAGTCTCCAAGGGGGAGACGATCTCCAAGGGGGAGAAAACCCACTAACATATAAGTCCTGGTCAGATACCGATATTTCGAAACCTGATTGTTTCTCCTCAGTGCCCGCGGAAAGTGGTAATTTGACTCCTCTGCCTTTTCGGTTTTAAGAAGAATGCTATCCCAGAAAAAGCTGGTGTGCTTTGTTTATAATTGAATATATATAAAATATATAATATATATATATATAATGATTAAAAGCAAATCTTAAAACCCGGACGACAAACTTGTTTCGAGGTTTTTCCCTCTCTTCAGATCCCGTGCCAATCCCCTGCTACTGACCTCAATTGTATATATATGTTTTTTGATGTGGCTGTGGTTCAGTTGGGTTGTGTTGCCGTGTTGTGCAAGGGGGGGCCCTGTTAAGGTTGTAAGGCTTTCTTTATGGGTATTACTGTATGGGGGGGTCCTATCAGGTTGCTATTTTATACTTGTTGATAAAAATTTCCTTTTATGCCTGCAACTGTCTATGATTTCAACTCTTGTGTTCAATGTTGCCATACTAGGTTTGAAACAAGATCATCCACTTTTCTGTCGTGCACAAATTACATCTCTTTGTGCTATTATTGTATGCTGTGCTTTTCTGATTATTTTCCATGTGATGTTAAAATCTGTATTTGTTTTCTTAAGATCCCATATATGTTTACTTAATTCTGTTTGGTGTTTGTATTTTTCATACTTGAAAGATTGCTTGTGATTGGCGTACCTAGCTTTGAATTTGTTTTCTGTAATCCCTATGTATGTCTCTTTGCTGCTTTTCGTTGTCACAGTGGCTTGGTATACGATGTTATCAGAGAGACATTGGTTGTTCAGAGGGCATTGTCCTTTGATTGTGCAGTTACAAGATTTCCGTTTGTCACCTCATTTTGACGTTGGTTTCTTTTGTTTGAAGCATCAATTACTTTTTATAGATTTGGCATACAAGAATAAGATAGTTTGATAGGTTCCTATTGAATATTTTGAAAGTTTAGGGTCTTTCTGGAACGATTCTGTTAAATATTTGAAGAATTCTTTGCCAATGTTGGTTTTCACTCTACCATCATATGGTGGGTTGTCCCAGGTTATTTTCCTCTTTCTGTTTTTCTTCCTGCTTCCAGTGGTACTTTCAGGTTCATATTTCAACTTGTATTTGTATCCACTTTTCAACAGTGCTTCTTGGTATTCTGTTGCTGCATCGTTGAACATTTCTTCATTGCAGGAAAGGTTGGATAACGTCTTGTTTATCCCTTGTGTATAGTTTTTATGATTGCTGGTGGGTGGTTACTCATGGCATTTACAATAAATGGTTTATCATTGGGTTTTTTGAAATGGTCTGTATTGGTTTTTGTTTAAATCTAGTGTTACATCTAAATAGTTGACTACTTTTTTGTTGGCTTCTATAGTAATTTTTAGGTTGTGGTTTTGGAACAACCTACACAGTTCTTTCTTTTTATTCTCTACCTCTCTAGGTGTATTGTCCAGTGCTGCCAATCCGTCATCTCTGTACAGCCCAACTTTATGCCCAAGTAGTTTGTGCATTTTTGACAATAGCAACAGGCCCACTATCTCGCATGTTTCTGCACCATCGAATGAACCCATTGTGACGTCAAAGTGGAATTAGAATCTGCTTTTTCATGTAAGGCTCCTTTTTTTTATACAACAGTGTTTTTTTTGTGTGGAATATGATTTCCAATTCCGAATTTGATATCTCAGTTATATTTGGTAGTGAATTCCAAAGCTTTCCTGAGCCAGTTCTTCATTGATGGATGGGTAAAAATCCACAATGTCGAATGCGATAAAGGTTGTTCTGTTTGTTTGTTTAGTTTTTGGAACCATTGCACCACCTCATTAGTATTTTTCCAAAGGTTCAGTTCAAGATTTGATTTGGCATCAACTACTATTTTTCTTAGTATTTGCTTGCTTACTCTTCCTAGTTCAGACTTTGTGGGGTTGATCAGTCTACATGAGGGGTTGTTTTGGAAATTAGGTTTATGGTCCTTGAGTGTTATAAACGCTCTCTTTTTGCTGTGGTTTCTATCCTGTCATTTAGTTCTATGCGTTCCACCAGTTTTTTTTTTCTTCTTCTCTGATGATAGTACATGTTTTCTCTTCAGCTTTCTTGTAGTTCTTTTGGATGTTTTTACTGAGGAGCTGCTCGTAATCTTTTACTTCCATTTTGTAAAAGTTACTAGTTTTGTCTGCTTTAACAAATATTTTTTTATCATGCATTATATCTTTTATATTGCAGTTCAGAGATTTTTGGAAGTTGTTATTTTTTTTCCTAAATTTGATGGTGGAAATCATGCTTTTTAATCTTTCCTCAAACCTCCTCATCTCTTCAATAACTGGTGGGGATCTCCATGATTTTGATTCCATATGTTTCTGTCTTTTCCTGCTGTGCTTTAGGATTAAGGTAAAAGAAACCCCCATCTTAAATTGCGTACAAATTTTTCCGTTTTTTCAATTAGCCTTTTTGTGTAGCTCTCTGGTGTAGCGTGGGGGATATTCTTGGTTGATAGGTTAAAATTTACTTTCTCCATTTTTTTCAAAAAAAGTGCTAGCCAGGTTTAAAGTGCTCGACGTGTGGAGTGTTTCTCTAGTGGTAATATATTTTCCGGCTTTTTCTTTGAAAAAGTGCTCAACCATGCGGGAGCAGCTAAAATAATGATTAAAGCAAATCTTAAAACCCGGGACGACAAACTTGTTTCGAGGTTTCTTCCTCTCTTCAGATCCCGTGCCAATCCCTGCTACTGACCTCAATTGTATATATATGTTTTTGGATTGTGAGCTGTGGTTCAGTTGGGTTGTGTTGCACTGTTGTGCAAGGGGGGGCCCTGTTAAGGTTGTAAGGCTTTCTTTATTGGGTATTACTGTATGGGGGGGTCCTATCAGGGTTGCTATTTTATACTTGT
The DNA here is from genome assembly GCA_018398815.1 of Conus ventricosus. Taxonomy (NCBI): domain Eukaryota; kingdom Metazoa; phylum Mollusca; class Gastropoda; order Neogastropoda; family Conidae; genus Conus; species Conus ventricosus. The sequence goes on from JAFLJL010006456.1 coordinate 4,502, forward strand.
TGATAAAAATTTCCTTTTATGCCTGCAACTGTCTATGATTTCAACTCTTGTGTTCAATGTTGCCATACTAGGTTTGCACAAGATCATCCACTTTTCTGTCGTGCACAAATTACATCTCTTTGTGCTATTATTGTATGCTGCTGCTTTTCTGATTATTTTCCATGTGATGTTAAAATCTGTATTTGTTTTCTTAAGATCCCATATATGTTTACTTAATTCTGTTTGGTGTTTGTATTTTTCATACTTGAAAGATTGCTTGTGATTGGCGTACCTAGCTTTGAATTTGTTTTCTGTAATCCCTATGTATGTCTCTTTGCTGCTTTTCGTTGTCACAGTGGCTTGGTAAAACGATGTTATCAGAGAGAGACATTGGTTGTTCAGAGGGCATTGTCCTTTGATTGTGCAGTTACAAGATTCCGTTTGTCACCCTCATTTTTGACGTTGGTTTTCTTTTTGTTTTGAAGCATCAATTACTTTTTTAAGATTTGGCATACAAGAATAAGATAGTTTGATAGTGTTCCTATTGAATATTTTGAAAAGTTTATGGTCTTTCTGGAACGATTCTGTTAATATTTTGAAGAATTCTTTGCCAATGTTGGTTTTCACTCTACCATCATATGGTGGGTTGTACCAGGTTATTTTCCTCTTTCTGTTTTTCTTCCTGCTTCCAGTGGTACTTTCAGGTTCATATTTCAACTTTGTAGTTGTATCACTTTTCAACAGTGCTTCTTGGTAGTCTGTTGCTGCATCGTTGAACATTTCTTCATTGCAGGAAAGGTTGGATAACCTCTTGTTTATCCCTTGTGGTATAGTTTTTATGATTGCTGGTGGGTGGTTACTCATGGCATTTACATATAATGGTTTATCATTGGGTTTTTAGTATGGTCTGTATTGGTTTTTGTTTAAATCTAGTGTTACATCTAAATAGTTGACTACTTTTTTGTTGGCTTCTATAGTAATTTTTAGGTTGTGGTTTTGGAACAACCTACACAGTTCTTTCTTTTTATTCTCTAACCTCTCTAGGTGTATTGTCCAGTGCTGCCAATCCGTCATCTCTGTACAGCCCAACTTTATGCCCAAGTAGTTTGTGCATTTTTGACAATAGCAACAGGCCCACTATCTCGCATGTTTCTGCACCATCGAATGAACCCATTGTGACGTCAAAAGTGGAATTAGAATCTGCTTTTTTTTCATGTAAGGCTCCTTTTTATTATAAACAGTGTTTTTTTTGTGTGAATATGATTTCCAATTCCGAATTTGATATCTCAGTAATTGGTAGTGAATTCCAAAGCTTTCCTGAGCAGTTCATTCATTGATGGGTGGGTAAAAATCCACAATGTCGAATGCGATAAAGGTTGTTCTGTTTTGTTTGTTTAGTTTTTGGAACCATTGCACCACCTCATTAGTATTTTTCCAAAGGTTCAGTTCAGATTTGATTTGGCATCAACTACTAATTTTTCTAGTATTTGCTTGCTTACTCTTCCTAGTTTCAGACTTATGTGGGGTTGATCAGTCTACATGAGGGTTGTTTTGGAAATTAGGTTTATGGTCCTTGAGTGTTATAAACGCTTTCTCTTTTGCTGTGGTTTCTATCCTGTCATTTAGTTCTATGCGTTCCATCAGTTTCTTTTCTTCTTCTCTGATGATAGTACATTTTTCTCTTCAGCTTTCATTGTAGTTCTTTTGGATGTTTTTACTGAGGAGCTGCTCGTAATCTTTTACTTCCATTTTGTAAAAGTTACTAGTTTTGTCTGCTTTAACAAATATTCTTTTATCATGCATTATATCTTTTATATTGCAGTTCAGAGATTTTTGGAAGTTGTTATTTATTTTCCTAAATTTGATGGTGGAAATCATGCTTTTTAATCTTCCTCAAACCTCCTCATCTCTTCAATAACTGGTGGGGATCTCCATGAGTTGATTCCATATGTTTCTGTCTTTTCCCGCTGTGCTTTAGGATTAAGGTAAAAGAAAGCCCCCCATCTTAAATTGCGTACAATACCACAAGGATAAACAGAGGTATCCAACCTTTCCTGCAATGAAGAAATGTTCAACGATGCAGCAACAGACTACCAAGAAGCACTGTTTGAAAAGTGGATACAACTACAAGTTGAAATATGAACCTGAAAGTACCACTGGAAGCAGGAAGAAAAACAGAAAGAGGAAAATAACCTGGTACAACCCACCATTGATGGTAGAGTGAAAACCAACATTGGCAAAGAATTCTTCAAAAATTAACAGAATCGTTCCAGAAAGACCATAAACTTTTCAAAATATTCAATAGGAACACTATCAAACTATCTTATTCTTGTATGCCAAATCTTAAAAAAGTAATTGATGCTTCAAACAAAAAGAAAACCAACGTCAAAATGAGGGTGACAAACGGAAATCTTGTAACTGCACAATCAAAGGACAATGCCCTCTGAACAACCAATGTCTCTCTGATAACATCGTATACCAAGCCACTGTGACAACGAAAAACAGCAAAGAGACATACATAGGGATTACAGAAAACAAATTCAAAGCTAGGTACGCCAATCACAAGCAATCTTTCAAGTATGAAAAATACAAACACCAAACAGAATTAAGTAAACATATATGGGATCTTAAGAAAACAAATACAGATTTTAACATCACATGGAAAATAATCAGAAAAGCAGCAGCATACAATAATAGCACAAAGAGATGTAATTTGTGCACGACAGAAAAGTGGATGATCTTGTGCAAACCTAGTATGGCAACATTGAACACAAGAGTTGAAATCATAGACAGTTGCAGGCATAAAAAGGAAATTTTTATCAACAAGTATAAAATAGCAACCCTGATAGGACCCCCCCATACAGTAATACCCAATAAAGAAAGCCTTACAACCTTAACAGGGCCCCCCCTTGCACAACACGTGCAACACAACCCAACTGAACCACAGCTCACAATCCAAAAACATATATATACAATTGAGGTCCGTAGCAGGGGATTGGCACGGGATCTGAAGAGAGGAAGAACCTCGAAACAAGTTTGTCGTCCCCCGGGGTTTTAAGATTTGCTTTTAATCATTATTTTAGCTGCTCCCGCATGGTTTTAGCACTTTTTCAAAGAAAAGCCGGAAAATAATTACCAGCTAGAGAAACAGCTCCACACGTCGAGCACTTTAAACCTGGCTAGCACTTTTTTTGAAAAAAATGGAGAAAGTAAATTTTAACCTATCAACCAAGAATATCCCCTACGCTACACCAGAGAGCTACACAAAAAGGCTAATTGAAAAAACGGAAAAATTTGTACGCAATTAAGATGGAGGGCTTTCTTTTACCTTAATCCTAAAGCACAGCAGGAAAAGACAGAACATATGGAATCAACTCATGGAGATCCCCACCAGTTATTGAAGAGATGAGGAGGTTTGAGGAAGATTAAAAGCATGATTTCCACCATCAAATTTAGGAAAATAAATAACAACTTCCAAAAATCTCTGAACTGCAATATAAAAGATATAATGCATGATAAAAGAATATTTGTTAAGCAGACAAACTAGTAACTTTTACAAATGGAAGTAAAAGATTACGAGCAGCTCCTCAGTAAAAACATCCAAAAGAACTACAAGAAAGCTGAAGAGAAAACATGTACTATCATCAGAGAAGAAGAAAAGAACTGGTGGAACGCATAGAACTAATGACAGGATAGAAACCACAGCAAAAGAGAAGCGTTTATAACACTCAAGGACCATAAACCTAATTTCCAAAACAACACCCCCATGTAGACTGATCAACCCACCAAAGTCTGAACTAGGAAGAGTAAGCAAGCAAATACTAGAAAAAATAGTAGTTGATGCCAAATCAAATCTTGAACTGAACCTTTGGAAAAATACTAATGAGGTGGTGCAATGTTCCAAAAACTAAACAAACAAAAACAGAACACCTTTATGCATTCGACATTGTGGATTTTTACCCATCCATAATGAAGAACTGCTCAGGAAAGCTTTGGAATTCACTACCAAATATACTGAGATATCAAATTCGGATTGGAAATCATATTCCACACAAAAAAAAACTGTTGTATAATAAAAAGGAGCCTTACATGAAAAAAGCAATTCTAATTCCACTTTTGACGTCACAATGGGTTCATTCGATGGTGCAGAAACATGCGAGATAGTGGGCCTGTTGCTATTGTCAAAAATGCACAACTACTTGGGCATAAAGTTGGGCTGTACAGAGATGACGGATTGGCAGCACTGGACAATACACCTAGAGAGGTAGAGATAAAAAGAAGAACTGTGTAGGTTGTTCAAAACCACAACCTAAAATTACTATAGAAGCCACAAAAAAGTAGTCAACTATTTAGATGTAACCTAGATTTAAACAAAACCAATACAGACCATACAAAAAACCCAATGATAAACCATTATATGTAAATGCATGAGTAACCACCACCAGCAATCATAAAAACTATACCACAGGGATAAACAAGAGGTTATCCACTTTCCTGCAATGAAGAAATTGTTCAACGTGCAGCAACAGACTACCAGAAGCACTGTTGAAAAGTGGATACAACTACAAGTTGAAATATGAACCTGAAAGTACCACTGGGAAACAGGAGAAAAACAGAAGAGGAAAATAACCTGGTACAACCACCATATGATGGTAGAGTGAAACAACATTGGCAAAGAATTCTTCAAATATTAACAGAATCGTTCCAGAAAGACCATAAACTTTTCAAATATTCATAGGAACACTATCAAACTATCTTTTCTTGTATGCCAAATCTTAAAAAGTAATTGATGCTTCAAACAAAAATAAAACCAACGTCAAAAATGAGGTGACAAACGGAAATCTTGTAACTGCACAATCAAAGGACAATGCCCTCTGAACAACCTGTCTCTCTGATAACATCGTATACCAAGCCACTGTGACAACGAAAAGCAGCAAAGAGACATACTAGGATTACAGAAAACAATTCAAAGCTAGGTACGCAATCACAAGCAATCTTTCAAGTATGAAAATACAACACCAACAGATTAAGTAAACATATATGGGATCTTAAGAAAACAAATACAGATTTTAACATCACATGGAAATAATCAGAAAGCAGCAGCATACATAATAGCACAAAGAGATGTAATTTGTGCACGACAGAAAAGTGGATGATCTTGTGCAACCTAGTATGGAACATTAACACAAGAGTTGAAATCATAGACAGTTGCAGGCATAAAGGAAATTTTTATCAACAAGTATAAAATAGCAACCTGATAGGACCCCCCATACAGTAATACCCAATAAAGAAAGCCTTACAAACCTTACGGGCCCCCCCTTGCACAACACAGTGCAACACAACCCAACTGAACCACAGCTCACAATCAAAAACATATATATACAATTGAGGTCAGTAGCAGGGATTGGCACGGGATCTGAAGAGAGGAAGAACCCCGAACAAGTTTGTCGTCCCGGGTTTAAGATTTGCTTTTAATCATTATTTTAGCTGCTCCCGCATGGTTAGCACTTTTTCAAAGAAAAGCCGGAAAATATATTACCAGCTATATATATAAATATATATATATATATATATAATATATATATATATATATATAGATGTGTGTGTGTGTGTTGTGTGTGTGTGTGTGTGTGTGTGTGTGAATAGATGGATGCGTGTGTACAAACGTAGGTTATAGATGTGTTGAACAGAATTTGCTTTCCAATTGTTATCACCAAATTTTCACACATTTATTATTAGTTCAATTAAACGTTGATTTAGGCACGAAAGAAATGAACTGAGTGATTTTTGACGTATTATGTGATAGTGTTAAAATTCTTAACATCGAATTATTTAATTGTGACCTAAAAAACCAAGTGAAATTACTGAAAATAACACACACACACACACACACCACACACACACCACACACTCCACACACACACACACACAACCACACACAGAAAACACTGCAAATTTGGTCAAAAATAGAGAGTTATGTAAGAAAGTGGGTTAAATTGAGAAATCAAGGACGAAATCAACTATAGAAATAGGAAATACATAAAAATTAACAATCTTTACTCTGAGATTATTGTGATTTATGCTGTGCATGTAGTACACACCCACATTATACAGCCGAAAACCCCCAAAAACCGACAACCCAGACCACCAATACAGAAAAATAGACAGCCCCAATCGAAAACCCCGAACCCCCAAATACAGAAAACTGACACACCCCAAAAGAAAACCAGCCCAAACCCCATACAGACAACAAAACCCCCCAAATACGACAACTAGACCATTAATACAGCACTAACACCCCCCACAAAAGTGTTTTACAGAAATGCACCCCCCATTTTCCGCACACCCCACCACCCCCCAAACCCCCCACCACCCCCCACATCCACACACGCCGGTCTGATAAAATCGATTAGAAATTTATGAGTAGAAGTGATTGTATCTTTTTTTATAGTTTGGGGGCTTGTTGATAAGATGTTTTTGTTCTAAGCGTTTGGGTTTGGGAAAAACGAAATGTAGATTCGTAATAAATTTAAAAAAGGTGACTATGATTATCTAAAATCTTTTTGTTTCACTCTGCAAAGTTCAAAAGTCAGTCAGTTTTTTTTAAAGTGTTTACATCACTTTTTTGTAACATTCCCCCAACTTTTTTAAAAACAATTTTTCTAAAACGAAAAAGAGCACGTGGAAAATGGTTGAATAAAACGTGTTAAAAACCCTTAAGGACTTATAAAATCAATGTGGTTGTTTCTTAGTTTTTGTAAAAATATATCCGTGATGGCTTTTGTGAAATAACCCGTGACGGGATTGTCTGTTAATAGAATGATTGGTATAAAGTGATTTTTTTGAATTTTTTTATTTGGTGGGGGGGGGGGGGGGGGGGAACAGAAGTAGCATTTTTATACTCACCATTTCTTCCCCTTCTCTTTATATTTGTCCCAAGCAGCAAGAAATTTTCTGTTGGTATGTTACGATCTTTTTTGTGTAAAAAAAATAATCTTATTTTAACCCTTTGAGAAGATAGTTTTCGTCGTATGTTAGAAAGAAAATAAGAAGCTTAAAAAAAAAAAAAGGGGGGGGGGAGGAGTTGTTTCCCCCCGACGCCCGGGAAAGACGGTTTGAGAAGGGAAAATCGGCTCTATCAACGGGTAGGCGGTCATCACAGGGGAGGCCCGGTCTCACACGGGGGCGGCCCGGGCATCCCAAGGGGCGGGGGAGGACGTGCAGCACGGCTTTGACCGTGCCGGAGTTGGAAAAAAAGATGAACCCGGGCAGGGTTTTTTGTCCGGGGGGGACACGACGGCCGAGTGGGGGCATAAGCACACAGCTAAATTTGAGGCCGATGACAGAGGCCCGAAAAGGGGAAGGGTGTGGGGGGGGGGGGGGGGGGGGCAAAGTAGCTGGATCAGTATGAAAAATTGTTTACGGGGGATCAAATGGAAAGAGGAAAACCCAAATTACGCACATCGGCAAATCAAAAAAAAAAAAAGAAAAAAAAAAAAAATTAGGAAAAATACGGAGTTAAAATTGTTATGGGAGGAAGTCGACAAAATAAGTCTAAGGTTGAGGAGCAAAGTATTTCAAGGCAAAAAAATGGAGGGGGGGGGTATGCGCGACACACAAAAAATTGATGAAAAAAATGTTACGGGGAAAAAGCA
>JAFLJL010006457.1:5000-11195 GCA_018398815.1 Conus ventricosus
ACGCGACGCGTCGACGCGACACGACTCGATACGACACGGCACAATATAAAAGCACAATAAAAACAAACAAAACAGAATGTTTGATGTCTCAGACTCTGAAAAGAAATTCATAGAATTTTTTTTTTTTTTTTTGCTGCCTAGATACGATAAAAATACTATAAAACGCAATTTAAGATAATGCAAGATAATGGAACACTGTTAAACGTGATATGTTGGCAGTCAACATACGTGAAGCACAAAACCACACTATACATTATAGTTCAGTATGTACGATAATATGGAGTGCAAAAGCCATACGATATACACAAAACAAGATATGGTAATACTATAGAACAGAAACGCAAAACAGTGCAGTACAATACAATACAATACAATACAATACAATACAATACAATACAGTACAATACAGTCCAATCCAATCCAATCCAATACAACACAACACAATGCAATACAATACAATAAGTGCAAACACACCATAATACGATACGATACGATACGATACGATACGATACGATAACCGTACCGTACCGTACCGTACCGTACGTACCGTACCGTGCCGTGCCGTGCCGTGCCGTGCCGTGCCGTGCCGTGCCGTGCCATGCCGTGCCGTGCCGTACCATACGATACGAAACGATACGATACCATACGATACCCTACGATACCATACGATACCATACCACACCACACCACACCATGCCATGCCATGCCATGCCATGCCCACGCCAACGCCACGCCACGCCACACACACACCACACCACACCACACCACACCACACCACACCACACCATACCATACCACACCCACACCACACCACACCACACCACACCAAACCAAACCAAACCACACCATACCATACCACACCACACCACACCACACCACACCACACCACACCACACCATACCATACCATACTACCCCCACACCACACCACACCACACCACACCACACCACACCACACCACACACCCACACCACACCACCAACCATACCATACCACACCATACCACACCAACACCACACCACACAATACCACACCACACCACACCACACCACACCATACCACACCACACAATACCCACACACACCACACCACACCACACCACATACAGTGCAATACAATGCAACAAAACACAATACAACACAATACAATACAATACCACACAATACAATACAATACAACGCAACACAATACCACACAATACAATACAATACAACGCAACACAATACAATACAATACAGTACAATACAGCACCCGTACAATACAATCACTTAAACTGATCGCACTTTGAGACTGATGAACGGAAGCAGCTACCAAAAAAAAACAGCACAACACAACACACCACAGCACAACACAGCACAGCACAACACAGCACAGCACGACACGACACGACACGACACGACACGACACGACACGACACGACAAAGACACGACACGACACAACACAAGAACGCTACAGTTCAAAACAATGCAATACTAAAACCGCAATGCATTGCAGTACAGTAATGTACACAAAAACAACAAACACAGTACAACGCAATGCATTGCAGTACAGTAATGTACAGAAAAACAACAAACACAGTACAACGCAATGCATTGCAATATAGTACAGTGCAATACAACGCAAAACAAATGGGTGTAATGCAAAGCAATACATTATCATGCCATACAAGGTGATACAAAGCAATACATTATCATGCCATGCAATGTGATAGAAAGCAATACGATACAGCACAGTAAGGTACAGAACCATACAAAAAAAACAACATTAAAATGTAATGCAATACAAATGCAGTACAGTACAATGCAATACAACGCAAAATAACAAGGATGTAATGCAAAGCAATACGATGTAAAACGGTACAGTAGAATAAAAGTAGCGGATTTATTTTTGGGTTAGTTGTGCGTACGTGCGTGCGTGCGTGCGTGCGCGCGCGCGCGTGTGTGCGTGCGTGCGTGCGGTGAGCGCGGGTTCTAAAATGTGTGTTCATGTAGGTATGGTGGTTTGTGTGGTGTGACTATGGGTATGGGTGTATAGATTTATATTATCAACATTTTACATTTTACACATAAATGCTTTTAACTTTGTTTAATATTTATGATCATTACAAAACAATTTTTTTTTCTTGGAAGAGGACGATAAATTGAATTGAAAAATACCATACGAAAGTACAACACACAATAAGCTGCAACAACAACAAAAACAACAAAAGCAACAACAACGCAATACAAAAGGCCCAACACACATAGATGCTGTACAGAAATGGAGAACACCGGTTTCTGGGCCTATCAAACCCTGTGTCCCGATTTCTTGTTCCCCCCGCTGGTGAGCTGATCAGGAATGGCGAGAAATACCACAAGACATGCAACCGATGAGGCGATAAACTCTCCTCCGCACGGTCAACCCACGTAGTTGCCGCAAACCTGTTTTGTTAGCCAACGACAGCAAAACGATAGTATGCCATACACTAATCTTTCCGGGCAAGACCGGCCGCGAAAAGAAATATATTCACGCAAGCTCTCGGAGGCTAACGATATCTTCCGAGAATGTCAACGGGGAGAAAAAGAAGGAAGGAAAGCGCAGAATATCAAGTGTCGTTGTCATTTGTTTGGTTGTTTGTTTACTTGCCCGTCACACCCCTGATTCCTGTCCCGTCTGTCTGTCTGTCTGTCTGTCCCTTATGCGTCTGTCAATAAAATCATTCTCGTTTATAAAATACCCGGACAAAAATATTTTACCGATCGTGCACACCGGTAGTTTTTCCTGCCTGTCTATTTGTCTTTGTTAAAGCACCACACACACACACCACCCCACACACACACACACACACGCACGCACGCACGCACGCACGCACGCACGCACGCACGCACGCAACGCACGCACGCACGCACGCACGCACGCACGCACGCACGCACGCACGCACGCACACACACACCCACACACACACACTCTCTCTTTCTCTCTCTCTCTCCTCTCCTCTCCTCTCTCTCTCTCTCTCTCTCTCTCTCTCTACACACACACACACACACCACACTGAGAGTTGTCATCACTAAACGTTGTTCATGTTCTGCGCCATTTGAAACGTCTCATCACTATGTTTAATGTATTTGTTACATACCCGCGTGCCTCTAGCAGTCGCACAAATAGAAGCAGTAGTAAAAAAAGGAAAAAAAAAGTAAGCTCACGAACGCCTTCTTCCTTGCGCTGAACCCTAAGCGATCTGAAGCGATCAAAGCTAAGTGAATTTTCGTTGTTTTATTCGTTTATTTTCACCGACGAAGACCTAAGAGGTCGAAACGCGTTGTGTTTTGTCTTGTGACTCGTTTTGTCCACGTTCTCTGGCGGTTCGCTAACATTTATTTAAGATTTGTTACGAACGAAGTAAAGAAAGTAAATGCCAGGGAGGTTTGACATTTGACACTATTATGTAGGCAGGGAAATAGAGGAGACAGAAACAGTGTCTTGCCTCGTTGTTTGTTGTTCCCCCCCCCCCCCCCCACCACACACACACACACACACTATTCGCCTTTGTGGGAAGTCCCGTTCGCTACACGGAGGTAATCCTAACCTCTTCAGGGCGAGAAAATTGTTCAGTTGGGTCGGCTGCCCTCTAAGGTAACCCACGCATGCCGGACATTTTTGTCCGCCTTTTAGCGAGGGCGGCCCACTACCTGCACCTAGGCTTTACCCGCGAGGGAACCACCAAGCGTGTGATGCTTCAAACGTTGACCATTATGACACTGTCACCTGTGAAGTGTGGTGGACAGACGGCCGACAAGTGAACAGGAGGATGATACAAGTCAGTCAGCTAACAGGAAGAGAGCAGTGCCTTCAATACGCGCAGTAAAAGATGAAAACATCATTTATCTCCCACTTTAATACTTTGTTTTGAAAACAACAATTAAGAAAAAAATTCACTCAACAACAAAAGCAACAGCGATTGAAAATAAGAATAAAAAAAAAAAGAAGCAACAGCGAAGACATCAGCAATAACAAAAATGAGAACAACAACAACAACAACAACAACAACAACAACAAACAACAACCACGAGAGATAGAGACGAAGAGACAGACAAGAGACAGACAGACAGAGAGAGCGGGTGGAGACAGACAGACAGAGAGAGCGGGTGGAGACATAATACAGCGACCTACTAAACATGAACAAACTATACTACAGTATCTACATGCACTTTTTCTTTGGATCTTGTCCTTGTTGTTGTTGCTGCTGTTTCAACGTGAACTGGGTCTGTCCTTGTTGTTGTTGTTGCTGCTGTTTCAACGTGAACTGGGTCTGTCCTTGTTGTTGTTGTTGCTGCTGTTTCAACGTGACCTGGGTCTGTCCTTGTTGTTGTTGTTGCTGTTTCAACGTGAACTGGGGCTGTCCTTGTTGTTGTTGTTGCAGTTTCAACGTGAACTGGGTCTGTCTTGTTGTTGTTGCTGCTGTTTCAACGTGAACTGAGTCCGTCCTTGTTGTTGTTGTTGCTGCTGTTTCAAACGTGAACTGGGTCTGTCCTTGTTGTTGTTGCTGCTGTTTCAACGTGAACTGGGTCTGTCCTTGTTGTTGTTGTTGCTGTTTCAACGTGAACTGGGTCTGTCCTTGTTGTTGTTGCTGCTGTTTCAACGTGAACTGGGTCTGTCCTTGTTGTTGTTGTTGCTGCTGTTTCAACGTGAACTGGGTCTGTCCTTGTTGTTGTTGCTGCTGTTTCAACGTGAACTGGGTCTGTCCCCTTTTTGTTGTTGTTCTGCTGTTTCAACGTGAAGTGGGTCTGTCCTTGTGTTGTGTTGCTGCTGTTTCAACGTGAACTGGGTCTGTCCTTGTTGTTGTTGTTGTTGCTGTTTCAACGTGAAGTGGGTCTGTCCTTGTTGTTCTGCTGTTTCAACGTGAACTGGGTCTGTCCTTGTTGTTCTGCTGTTTCAACGTGAACTGGGTCTGTCCTTGTTTGTTGTTGCTGCTGTTTCAACGTGAACTGGGTCTGTCCTTGTTGTTCTGCTGTTTCAACGTGAACTGGGTCTGTCCTTGTTGTTGTTGCTGCTGTTTCAACGTGAAGTGGGTCTGTCCTTGTTGTTCTGCTGTTTCAACGTGACTGGGTCTGTCCTTGTTGTTGCTGCTGTTTCAACGTGAACTGGGTCTGTCCTTGTTGTTGTTGTTGCTGTTTCAACGTGAACTGGGGCTGTCCTTGTTGTTGTTGCTGCTGTTTTTAACGTGAACTGGGTCTGTCCTTGTTGTTGTTGCTGCTGTTTCAACGTGAACGGGTCTGTCCTTGTTGTTGTTGTGCTGTTTCAACGTGAACTGGGTCTGTCCTTGTTGTGTTGATTGCTGTTTCAACGTGAACTGAGTCTGTCCTTGTTGTGTTGTGCTGTTTCACGTGACTGGGTCTGTCTGTTGTTCTGCTGTTTCAACGTGAACTGGGTCTGTCCTTGTTGTTGTTGCTGCTGTTTCAACGTGAATGGGTCTGTCCTTGTTGTTGTTGTTGCTGTTTCAACGTGAAACTGGGTCAGTCCTTGTTGTTGTTGTGCTGTTCAACGTGAAGTGGGTCTGTCCTTTTTGTTGTTGCTGCTGCTGTTTTACGTGAAGTGGGTCTGTCCTTGTTGTTTGGTTGTTGCTGTTTCAACGTGAACTGATCTGTCCTTGTTGTTGTTGCTGCTGTTTCAACGTGAACTGGGTCTGTCCTTGTTGTTCTGCTGTTTCAACGTGAACTGGGGCTGTCCTTGTTGTTGTTGCTGCTGTTTCAACGGAAGTGGGTCTGTCCTTGTTGTTGTTGTTGCTGTTTCAACGTGAGTGGGTCTGTCCTTGTTGTTGTGCTGCTGTTTCAACGTGACTGGGGGGGCTGTCCTGTTGTTATTGCTGCTGTTTCAACGTGAAGTGGGCCTGTCCTTGTTGTTGCTGCTGTTTCAACGTGAAGGGTGGTCTTGTTGTTTGTTGCTGCTGTTTCAACTATGGTCTGTCTTGTTGTTGTTGTTGCTGCTGTTTCAACGTGAACTGGGTCTGTCCTTGTTGTTGTTGTTGCTGCTGTTTCAACGTGAACTGGGTCTGTCCTTGTTGTTGTTGTTGCTGCTGTTTCAACGTGATGGGCTGTCCTTGTTGTTGTTGTTGCTGCTGTTTTTCAACGTGTAATGGTCTGTCCTGTTGTTGTGTTGCTGCTGTTTCAACGTGAAGTGGGTCTGTCCTTTTTGTTGCTGTTGTTTCAAGTGAAGGGG
>JAFLJL010006458.1:0-11897 GCA_018398815.1 Conus ventricosus
TTTCAAAAACTGAGGGCAAGAAATATTTCTTTACACAATGCAGACATATTTTTAACCTATTCTGATCTATGCTAACCGAGAATGAAAGGCTGATCTTGCGTTTCAAGGAATTGAAAATGATGATGGACTAAAACACAGAATAGACGCCGGAAATGCTAACCCAGACGGCAAAAAGTATGTGGCTGTAAATTTTGCGTTTGAAATCGCTTTTCCATTCCCTTAGATTTTGAGTTGTTAAAAGCGCATGCGCCATACTTTCAAGGAGCATTAAAAGACAGATTGTCATATGAACTAACGTTTAATGAATACAAACGCGTTATCAGATCATCAGACACCGAAGCAAAGTACAGCATTTCTGACATCTCGTTAGAGTTTGACGTTGTTAGCAACCCTAATTTAGCAAGGCTGATTGAGCAACAATATCAGTCAAAATTAGCAATATATTACGAAAGAGTGATTCATCATACAACATATCCCAGAAGCAAGGCCGACGCTATATGGAATTTTAGTTTTAGTGTCGCAGCAAGATCGCTTAAAGGTATTTTATTGCTGTGTGAAGATGAAGAACCATTTAAAAGAGGAAGTGAAAAGTTTATTAATCCTAAAATAACGAAAGTACAATGTTCGATTGAGGGTAGTCCTAACCAAATCTACGCTAGCGGGCTTAAACCTTATCATCATTTTGACGAAATAAGAAAATTGTTTGGGGGTGGGAGGTGTAGAAGTCCAACAGTAGACCTTGTGTCTAAAGATCTGCACCTTCACAATGTTAGACTCGATGATTATTTAACAACGAAATACGGCTTATGGATTGACCTAAGGTCAACAGAGGATAATCAGTTGCATGGAAGTGGCAGAACGGTTAAAGACGTAATAAACATTCAAATTGATAAGAAAAAGAGAGTGATAAACCGCTTAATGCACATTTGTTTTTAATATATGATGCGCAGCTGAATATTCAAGATAACAGATTAAAAGATATACATTACTAAAATATTTTTTATTTTAAAAAAAGCATGTCTGTTCAGGTTTATCCAAATGTGCCTACAGCGCCAGAGCCGCCTAAAGAAGAGATAGTAGAAAACCCTAGCATAAAAACCTTCAGATTAACAATATTACACAAATGCAACAAAAACTAGAGCAGGACCTTTCAAAATACAGCAAAACCAAACGAAGGTATTCTGCTGCCTGTAATGCTGTTACCTATGTTAATACTGGAGCATCGACTATTAGTGCTGCATCAGCAGGAACGAGTGTAGGCCTCTTAGCATCGGGCATAGGCGCACCGGCAGCTTTACCTCTAGGTGGTTTGTCTTTAGCTCTTGGCCTGTGTTCATTAGCCGTAGGTGCTGCTAGCAAAAAATTAAAAACTAAACTCCAAAAGCACACAGCTATGGTTCAACTAATAACAGCTAAACTTAGCTCCTTTAAGCTGACAATAAATAAAGCACTAGCTGACTCAAACATCACGGATGAAGAATTTAATCGTTTACAGGCCGATTTTGATGACTATAAAAGACAAAAGTTTGATCTTCAAAGAAAGGCGAGGCAAGTTTTTCTCAACAGCCAGACGCCGAGCAGATAAAAAAGGAATGCTTAAAAAAAGTAAACGAAACATTAAACTCTGTTCTAAACAGCTCACATTAACAACACCAAAAGGTGTTTATACTTTAGTTTATGAGTCCAAGCGCAAAAAGTCTGTTGATATTGATTCTGATTATTATTTTTTTTTAATTTAAATAAATATTTTGAGTTAGAAAAGAAACTCAACATGGCTAAGATATATGAAGGATCGGACGAATTGTTTGAAGGAATGCTTGAGGGAGAGCGTTTGTCAAGAGCACTGAATGATATTGATTTAGAAGTCATTAATCCAGCAAACGTACAGGCAAGTGTTGGTCATGCTATTTCTCAAGTTCCGGGTAAACTAACAATAGACCCACCGGTTAAAGTAATGTTAGCTGTTTTAATTGACTATGTAACAATAAATGAAGAAAATCTTGAAGTCTGGGTCTCGACTAAACAACAGACTATTCTTTCCTCTAATGACTTAACACCCGGTTGGGCAGACCAGCTGCTTACACAGTTTGATGTGGCCGCTGAAGAAGCTAAAATGAGAGGCTCTGGTTGGTCAGAGGGCGAAGTCCTAGAGATCAGATTAAAACAGTCTAAGTATGCACCGATTGTAGGCAGGTCTTACATTCCCCTACCTCGAGAGTTGGTTTCAAAAAAAGCATTCTAAACATAAAGAATACAGACAACAAATGTTTCATGTGGTGTGTTCTCGCAAGGGTGCATTATATCCGCAAAAACGCAGAGAGAGTGTCTAACTATCGTCCTTACATCAATGATCTTAACTTTAGTGGAATATCCTTTCCTGTTAGCGTGGATTCCATTGATCAGTTTGAAGAACAAAACAAACCAATAACTGTTAATATTTAACATGGGATGAGGAAACAAATCTACAGCCCATTAAAGTGTCTAAGAACAGCCCAACGATTGGTGATCCCGACAAATATCATGTTGACTTACTACTGATGTTTTCACCAGCAGGGCTACCCCCATTACACATTGATACGAACAATGAGTAAACTAAATGCAGCATACTTCAAAAGATGGGCACAAACAAGAATTCTGTAAAAAAATGTTTAACAAGAATGCCATCTGTTCAAGCCGCAAGCGAACATAAGAAACATTGTATTGGCCCAGTTGACTGTAATACAGAACTAATTACGCCCCCGAGAAGGCAGTAAAGTTAGTTTTAAGAACTGGAAACGGATGCAAACTAGTCCATATGTTGTTTACGCAGACTTTGAATCACTCATTGTTCCTTATGAGGGGCCAACTCCACAGAAACTTCCAAAAACAGCCTTGTGAGTAATCATCAATTTGTTCATTTTGCTTTCATCGTTGTCAGGTCAGATGGCGCCCATTCAACGCCAGAATTATATAGAGGACCAAATGCGGCTAGAAGATTTTTACAGCGCATGCAAAAAGTGCGTAATGACTGTTCTAATAATCTGAATTTATCTGAAATCATAATGGCGCCTGAAGACCAAGAACAGTATGACTCAGCCACACATTGTTGGATTTGTGGTTTAGAACTCAGTGAAGAAGCAACAAATCCGACAGTAAGAGACCATGATCACATTAGTGGAAAGTTTAGAGGAGCAGCACACAGTAAATGCATCTTCAACTAAAGTTTGATCCTAAGACATGGAAGCTGCCCATCTTCTTTCATAACTTGCGAGGTTACGACTCTCATCTTATAATGAAAGCAGTAGACGACGCCTTCAGGGTGTCATGCATTGCCAGTCATCAGAAAAGTACATGTGTTTTCACTTTAAATAACATGTCTTTTTATGACTCTATGCAGCACATGATGGGTTCGTTAGAGTCACTGGCTATGTCCTTAAAGTCCTGCCCAATAACAGAAGAATATTTTGACCCAACTCTCGTTAGAAAGGGCGTTTATCCTTATGATTACATGAACAGTTGGGAAAGGTTTGACGAAGATACACTTCCACCTAAAGGCGCGTTCTTTTCTAGTCTTAGAGGAAAGGGTGTCAGCGATTCTGATTACCAGCATGCTCAAATGCGTGGCAGAAGTTAGAGTGTAAAACGATGGGAGACTATCATGACTCCTACTTGATGGCAGAAACATGTTTGTTGGCGGACGTCTTTGAAAATTTATAGAAAGACCTGCATGAAACATTATAGCCTGGATCCTGCGCATTATATTTCTGCGCCCGGGATGAGTTGGGACGCTTTCTTAAAGTTACTGGAGTACAGATTGATTTATTGTCTGACCTACCAATGATTCAGATGATTGAAAACGGATTGCGTGGAGGAATTAGTATGGCGTCACATCATTACTGTAAAGCAAACAACAAATACTTGGACGACTATGATCCAAGTAAAAAGTCTAACTATCTCATGTATTTAGATGCAAACAATCTGTATGGTTGGGCAATGGCGCAATCACTTCCGTTACGCAACTTTTTAAATGTACACAGCGGCGATCCGAATAATATTCAAAAGGCATAAAGTGGTTGGGCAGTTTAACGCCTGTCAACAGCATGGTTTCATTCTAGAAGTTGATTTTAGAATATCCTCATGAACTCCATGACCTGCATAATGACTATCCATTAGCCGCAGAAAGTCTAAAGATGGGAAAACAGAACCACCTAAACTTGTGCCTAATCTTCGAGGAAAAAAAATTATGTCTGTCATTACAGACTTCTACAATTTTATTTAAGACATGGTTTGAAGTTGACAGCAGTTCATCGCATAATTGCTTTTGATCAAGAACAGTTCATGAAACCCATACATCATGAAGAACACTGATCTCAGAACCAAATCCACAGATGCTTCAGAAAAAGACTTTTCAAGTTGATGAACAACAGCTGTTTTGGGAAAGACTATGGAGAATCCGCACAAGCGCAAAAATGTCAGATTAGTCACCAAAGAGAACGAAGCAATTAAGCTCACTTCAAAACCTAATTATCAGGACTTTAGAAGATTTCATGATCAGCTTTTTGGCATAATGATGAAAAAAAAGAAAGTCAAATTGGACAAACCTGTATTTATTGGGTTTACCGTTTTAGAATTATCAAAGCTTTTGATGTTAGAATTTCTTTATGACTACTTTAAACCCTTGTATCCAGAGTCCAGAGTGTTTACACAGATACAGATAGTTTTTGTATAGATATTCCTACTGAAGACATCTATAAAGACATAGAAATAGAAGTAGCTAAAGGCATGCAGGATGGTACGACACATCCGATTACCCTAAAGATTCGCCTTTGCATTCAATTACTAACAAGAAGGTTTTGGGAAAGATGAAGGTTTGAATTATCAGGAGGGTGTTTAAAGGAGTTTATTGGTTAAGTCGAAAATGTACAGTATTTCGAGCCAGGAAAAAAACATTAGAAAGCAAAGGGAATACCCCGCAGTTTTTGTGCAGTCAAACATATCACATGACAACTACAAAGAAGCATTTTTTTGGCAATAAGACTTTTCATCATACAACGTAAAACTGCGATCTAATCTACAGGGAATCAACACAACAGTTGTAACAAAGAAGTCATTAGTTAGAACAAACAAAAAACGGTGTTTGTTAATCCAGAGTTTTTCATATGCAATTGGGCACTGGAGGACCGCTAAACAGGGGGGTTTATTATTTTTCCCTCAACTTTTTTTAAGATCAATCATAGCTTCATCCATTCATTTAAATCTTTTCTCATGTTGCTTGATGCGTTTTGAAATTTTTTTTTTTATTTCAAGATATTCTTTTTCCCAATTTGGGGGTTTGAGTTGTAGGTGATCTGATGATTTTTGCATGCAAATTTATTAATCCCCGAAAATGTTCCTTAATAGCATTACACGCATGAAATGATTTCCCCTATCATTTTCAAGGTCTCTTCCTTTACCCTTCTTGTTTCGTCTGCGCTTCCTTCTGAGCTTCCATTTTAAAAATCAAATATATTTACGTAAATTAACTAAGCAACTGGACTGTTTTCTGGTGGGATTATCTGCAGTTCTTCCTTCACAAAAGATCTTTGAGGAGCTGGTTGCTTTGTTGTGTCAGTTTCTCGTAAATAATAACGGGCGGATTCATTTTTACAATTCTTTTTATTTCTATGGATCAACACTCCAAACTGGATCTGTTGCCCTGAGCAGTGTCCCCTTCTGCTTCCCCGGTAAATAAAGGTACCTTACTTTCAAACCAAATGGTAATTGTTTGCCGGGTGAACTGACGTCTCCTTCAACAACATTTATTGTTTTTCTTTGATTGCTTGTACTGGTTTTAGCCCTTTTAAATTCTTCATTATTCATTGCGCGCAAAACTGAGGGCAATCTTCTAACCCATTCTGTGTTGCGAGAATTGTCAATAAGCTCTCTGTGATACTGGTAGGAGAAAAGTCTTTCAGCTAACTGTTTGTTAAAGTTTTCAACTAAAGCCTGTGATCTGTGAACTCCTGGAATGCCTCTTTTGATGGTAACTCTATGTTTCAACAATAATTGATTCACTTGCCCTTTAAATTCTTTTCATCATCGACTTGAATCATGCGAGGATAAGTTAAAGGACCTCGTTGGTATATCAGTTGTATGGCAACAGCAACAGCAGAAGCACTCTTTTGTGTTAATGGTTCCGCATCTTTGTATCTTGAACTATGTCAATGACTGTAAGTGCATACTTAAAATCTTTTTCGTCTAATCGTATCAGAGGGTAAATATAGAAGGTCCATTTGATGGGTGTCGTTTGGCGTTGTGTTCACAAAGTGTGGTCTCTGTATTCGCCTAGGCGCTGGTAAATAAATTTGCCAGATTGCTTGTTTAGATAGCCATTCTTTTGCTGTTTGTTCACTGACTCCAGCTGCTTGGCTTAGCTTTTAATTGCTGTTATTCCCTTCCAATATCCTTTTGGCGAATAATAGATTTTGTTCATTTTTTATTCAGCCAATATTATGCGCAACAAAATACACAACAGTCATACCAAAGGCGATAAACGCGATTTCTTGCATCTTTTGTTTTCTGATGGTTGATAAAAGTCACTGATTTTGGCGGGGCAATGTCTCGATTGGTTTGCCTGTTACAAGATAATATTCTTTATTGCCTGGTCAACATTTTTAAATGTGTAAGCAGCATGCCCCTGTTTTTTCAGTTTGTTATTAATAAAAATCTAACTGCTCAATTCTCTGCTTTTCATAGTGATCTTGCGCTGCGGCTAGTTGCTCCACAACTTTGTATGTCTTTTTCTCTCGCCATCATCCCGCAGTTTACTAAACGCGTAATTACTTCCGCTAAAAGCAAGCGCATTAACCACAGCACCACCAATCATCATTACGAGTGAAGCCATTTTTATAAATGTATTTTTTAACTTTACATATTAATACTGTCTGGAATTATTCCTTGCTTAACTAAAAAATCTTTCGTAGCAAATGAAGCCGCAATAATAGCAATCAGCTTTGCGAGTCTTCAAAGTCTAGTTTGCCAAGATCTGCCGGTTTTATTTTTAACAGGCTTTTACCAAGCATGTGTATCCTACACTTAGCCCCCCAATAACAGCAGAATGGTATACAAGGTTGGCGACAGTTTTTTTCGTGCTCATTTTAAAAAATAAAATAATTATAATTAATAAAAACATGAACAGCGATGATCTACTACAGCTACAGGGCGGCCTAAACCTTCCTGAACTTATGAATTGATCAAGTTGATGACCAAGCTATTATGCCCAAAAAGGAAAGGCTGTATTCTTTGGCAGCATGTGGAAAAACAAAACAGTACCTCGGAAATGAATTCAGCATAGAACAGATTCAACAAAATGTCGCCACAAGACATTGTAAAGTATCATAACAGGTATGAAGCGCAACTGGGATCAAGAATGGTAAAAAGTGTGGGGCAAACGGTTTCTTAGTTTGTACACTAAACTAGTTAGTAGATTTGCCCCATTGATTCTGAACAAGATCTTACGTATGATTTAACGCAAGATCCAGTTTTAACTAAGACATTAGAGTCTCTAGGGTGTGATCTGTATTACAAATTTGAACATTATTGTCGCCGAGTGATTGCAGGATTAATTACTTTTAATCATATAGATTTTGTTTCCCTTAAAAATGACCAAGCCAGAAAATCAGCAGAATCAGAAAACACTGAATCAGGTGGAGAAAGTGACCAGTGAAAAGCATCCTCATCCTGGGCGTGTTGAAGCAGGAAAAAAATTAGCGAGTGGAACAGGCAAAGAAAATTAATGTTACAATCACAGAATATAACGCCGCCAACGCCAGAACAAGTTGATTCAATGCCAGCTAAAAAAACTCCAGAACAAGAACAAGTTGATTCAAGGCCTACAGCACCAAAGTCTTCATGGAATATTGAACTTAAAACTGTTGTCATTTTTGGCGCCCTTGCTGCTGCTGGGGGCGGTTATTACGGTTATAAAATATATAACAACGCTGGCAAAAACAAAAGCAGTCAAAAAAATCTGAACCACTAAATACAGAACCAAAAGCATGCCAGACCCGCCAACAACAAAAGATCATTTTGATCCATTCAAATGCAATAATATTTTAAGAACTTAATTTTAAAATTTTTGTGATAAAAATAGATCATGGCGTATTATAAAATGATGAAGTCACTAAATAAAGACATGGAGTCTATAAAGACATTTCCATAGACCAGAATTGTGATCAATGCGGTTGCTTAGGATGTAAGAACTTCATTAAGATCTATGCTGACCGATCTCGCGCAGAGAACGCTGAGCAAGACATCCTCAACGATGACGCGTTTTTTGAGGCGTGTGTGTACTATATTAGACATCTGCTGTTTAAGACAAAAACATAGATTGTATTTTTTGATAATTTAAGATAACTTGAATAAGAACTTGGTTGTACTTAGAGGATGACTTAGTTATGATCTTAGGTTAACTTGGTAAGAACTTGAGGATGACTTGAGGACAACTTGAATAAGAACTTAGAAGTGACTTGAGAATAACTTGAGGATAACTTGGGTAAGAACTTAGAAGTGACTTGAGAATAACTTAAGGATAACTTGAGTAAGAACTTAGAAGTGACTTGGGGTGACTTAAGTTAAGAACTTAAAAGTGACTTGAGTGTCTGCATGCGTGGGGTGGGGGTGGGTGGGGTGGAGTGGGGTGGGGGGGTGTGCATGCGTGGGGTGGGGGTGGGGTGGGGGGTGTGCATGCGTGGGTGGGGTGGGGACGTGCGTGCGTAGGGTAGGACAAAACACACACACAAACAAACAACAAACAACAAAACAAACAACAACAAACAACAAACAAACAACAAACAAACACACAATAGACAGGACAGGTGCTTGTAGGAAAGTGAAGGGGGCTTTTTGTTGTTCACACTTGAACGTCTCAGGAGAAATGTTTGCCAGCCGGTTACAGCCCTGGCTCCAATACAGGTTGACCTATTTGAGCGCTACAGGCAGTGCGCGACCTACTTCAGCCTTCACTGAGAGCCTTGCAGAGCAGTTGTCAGAGGGCAGTTAGCGAACAGTGCTACACCCACTATAATTAGCCAGTAACAACACCGGCCCTGCCTGGGCCCAGCCCAAGTCAGCAGCGAAGGCTAGGTTGTTGGTGGAAGAAATCGATACAACGGTGGGTGGGTGTTGGAAGTCTGCCGTACAGTCAGAGACCACAGGGACGGCCTAACAGCGTGCTGGCCTGCGTGGCGGGGTTGGACTACTGACAATAGTATGACGGGCTTCTAAAAATAGTAACGGTTACGCGTAACCGTTACTATTTTTAGAAGCCCGTCACAGTAGTTCAGAAAACTTGACATTCCAATCGTCATAAGAACAAAGAGTTTCATTATACTTTCCTTCTCGCACAAAAAAAGTTCATCTGGGCTTAGGGCCAGCATTGGCGTAGTTAGTGTTTTTTTCAAAAGTAAAATACTGCTTTGGTAGAGCTTTTTGGCGCTCTTAATCGCCAGTTAGTACACCTGCGCTAAACATTGGAGCTTTTTGTAGAAATAGTGGCGCCACCCACTACCCCTTCCAAAAAGCACACGCCTCCAAAACTGGTTTGTGATTCAAGAAGTTCTATCTCTAATTCAGAAAAGATACTATCACGCGACATTGAACAACGAACACAAACAACTGAAAACGTCTTCACACCACCACAGCACTGGGAGAAATGAACAACAAGTGCTGGGCGGAAATGTCGTCACTACTAATCAGCTGATTCTATCTAGTCTTGTGATTGGCCGGCCGGACTCAGCCCATCGCGTGATCCAAAAAATCGTCATGTCCGGCCACGTAGTAAGTAATCGGATAGTGGCAGAGTCCTTAGGTAGGCCGGCAACTAGCAATTAAAGGCTTACCTGCCCCCAACGTTTGTATATGAGGCGCGTTCAGCCACGCTGCTTTTCTCCTACGTTACTCTATGGGGCGTGTTCAGCCCGGCTACTTTCCCTACGTTACTCTATGAAAACTTTAGTAAATTAGTATTGAAAACGGATAACCCTACACAGTAGTTTGTTTGTAGATAATCGTTATTTTTTGGTTATTGAAGTCTTACTTGTCAGAGAACGTAGAAATACCAATCCTGGGTCACTTCGTCCGAAACGGGTTGAGGACGAAGTGAGCCAGGATTGGTATTTCTACGTTTCTCTTGCGCTCCTTCCAGTTCACGACAAATCTTGATGACCGTCCGGTCGAAATCGCGTATGAGACGTTGTGGAAGTTTTAAACTGCTGAGGGTAGACATAACGACTGCCGGATTTAAACAGGTCACTCAGCTAGGAATAGCACTTACTTGGAGCTTTCGACAGACCTCCGTCCGTCTTCTTCAGCGGTGGTGTTGCTGCTGAGTGAACTAGAGTTCAGTGCACACGACCACGGGTCGAACCTGGTCATGTGACTGAACAATGTGTGATGTCAGTATGATTTTTACTGAGTGTTGTCTTGTGTATGAATATTTGTGAGTCTGTGTTCTGCAGATAATCAAACGCATCCTACATATCGTTTGATCCATATGTGCAAGCTCGCGTGCGCGTGTATGTGTGTGTGGTGCGTGTGTGTGTGTGTGTGTGTGTGTGTGTGTGTGTGCGTGTGTGTGTGTGCGTGTGTGTGTGTGGTGTGTGTGTGTGTGTGTGGTGTGTGTGTGTGTGTGTGGTGTGAGTGTGTGTGTTATGTGTGTACGTGCGTGGAAGCGTGCATGTGTGTGTGTGTGTGTGTGTGTGTGTGTGTGTGTGTGTGTGTGTGTGTGTGTGTGTGCTAATACATAAACGAATATCATATCACTGTGCCCTCCGTAATTTATTGCCTCTCTAGTGAGAGTTAAACTTTAGAAGCTGCATTGCACTGCATTGTTTCACAGTACACTACACATTCAGACATGTATTGTTTCATTGTTCGCTGTTGCTCTTAGTGATATTGGATTTTTGCGCTTAAAACGCTGGGGCTGAGGAGCAGACTAGGTGGAAGAAAGTGAGGGTGCAACAATGACAGAAGTTCCATGAAGGAAGCAATCAATGGATGCAGATCAGGCAAAACCAATCCTTATGGGGATGTCTTTCATTAACAAGACGGATTGCCTTGTCAGCTTTGGTGTCAGAAGTCCTACATGAAAGAAATAATACAGGCATGACTTATACCCCTTGTATATTACAGTACGTTGTTTTTGTTTGATTGTGTGTTGTTTTGTTGTTGTTGTTTTGTTTGTTTGTAAGCTTTTTTGTTTGTTTGTTGGTTGCTTTTTTTTTGGGGGGGAGGGGGGGGGGGGGTGGCGTTATGTTTTGTGTCTTTTTCGCATAACATCAACAGTCACCGTTTTCTACCTGTGTGGAGATTGGTGCTCCTGGTTCCACGACTCTGTTCATTTACACATTATATTGCATTATATGAAATAACATCACACTATGGCACATCATAACACATCACATCACATCACATCACATCTCATCACACTACACTACATTACTGTCCAGGTATAGGAGCAGTGTCGGCAGCCGTGTGATGTCTGTAGATAGTTCTGTGCTTGGTCATCATCAGTGATCACTCACACATTACAGTACAGCACAGCACAGTGCAATACCGTATGATACAATGCAGTACAGTACAGTACAGTACAGTACAGCATAGTACAGTACAGCACAGCATAGTACAATACAGCACAGCATACTACAGTAAGAGATAATACAATGCGTACAATACAGCACAGTACAGTGCAGATACAATGCGTACAGTACGTACAATACAGTACAGTACAGTACAGTACTTAAAAGTGATTTGGTCATTCTCCATGTTCACTCAATATCACAGTATATTACGCTACATGCACTGCATTTAATTTCAACATTACAAATTTTTGGGGCATTCATTTCTTTTAAAAAACAAGGGGGTTTTTTCCTTTTGGGGGG
>JAFLJL010006459.1:0-12324 GCA_018398815.1 Conus ventricosus
CTTCGGTGAGTTTTCATTTATGAGTTATTTTTGTAACATTAATTTTTTTTGTCTGTTCCACTCTGCTAATCTTTTTCTGCTTCAACACACCCAGGATGAGGAGGCTTTTTACTGGTCACTTTCTCACCCTGATTCAGTGTTTTTGATTCTGCTGATTTTCTGACTCGGTCATTTTGAAGGGTAACAAAATCTATATGATTAAAGTAATTAATCTGCGATCACTGGCGACAATAATGTTCCAAATCTGTAATACAGATCACACCTAGAGACTCTAATGACTTAGTTAAAACTGGGTCCTGCGTTAAATCATACATAAAATCTTGTTCAGAATCAATGGGAGCAAATCTACTAACTAGTTTAGTGTACAAACTAAGAACCGTTTGGCGACACTTTTTACCATTCTTGAGCCAGTTGCGCTTTCGTACCTGTTATGATACTTTACAATGTCTTGTGGCGACATTTGTTGAATCTGTTCTATGCTGAATTCATTTCCGAGGTACTGTTTTGTTTTTCCACATGCTGCCAAAGATACAGCCTTTCCTTTTTGGACATAATAGCTGGTCATCAACTTGGTCATTTATAAGTTCAGGAAGGTTTAGGCTACCCTGTAGCTGTAGTAGATCATCGCTGTTCATGTTTTTTTATTAATTATAATTTATTTTATTTTTAAAAAATGAGCACCGAAAAAACTGTTACCAACCTTGTATACCATTCTGCTGTTATTGGGGGCCTAAGTGTAGGATATCACAATGCTTGGTTAAAAGCCTGTTAAAAATAAAACTGGCAGATCTTGGCAAACTAGACTTTGAAGACTCAGCAAGCTGATTGCTATTATTGCAGCTTCGTTCGCTACGAAAGATTTTTTAGTTAAGCAAGGAATAATTCCAGACAGTATTAATATGTAAAGTTAAAAAAATACATTTATAAAAATGGCTTCACTCGTAATGATGATTGGTGGCGCTGTGGTTAATTCGCTTGCTTTTAGCGGAAGTAATTATGCGTTTAGTAAACTGCGGGATGACGGCGAGAGAAAAAGACATACAAAGCTATGGAGCAACTAGCACAGCACAAGATCACTATGAAAAGCAGAGATTGAGCAGTTGGATTTTATTAACGACACATGAAAAAACAGGGACATGCAGCTTACACATTTAAAGATGTTGATCAAGCGATAAAAGAATATTATCTTGTGACAGGTAAACCAATCGAGACATTGCCCCACCAAAATTCAGCGACTTTTATCATCCATCAGAAAAACAAAAGATGCAAGAAATCGTGTTTATCGTCTTTGGTATGACCGTTGTGTATTTTGTTGCGCATAATATTGGTGAATAAAAAATGAAAAAAATCTATTATTCCCCAAAAAGGATTTTGGGAAAGGGGGAATAACGGCAATAAAAAAAAGCAAACCCAAAAGCAGCCCCGGTGTCAGTGAACAAACGGGGAAAGGAAGGGTTTTTCTAAAAAAGCTTTTTGGGCAAATTTATTTACCAGCCCCCCTAAACTTTCAGAAACCTCACTTTGTGAACACAACCCCAAAAACGACCCCCATCAAAGGGTTTCTTTCTATATTTCCCCCATGATTAGGGTTTTGCCCAAAAAAAAAGTTTTTTAAGTTCGCATTTTACATTTTTTTGGGACGTAGCTTCAAGATAAAAAGATGGGGAAAACATTAAAAAAAAGAGGGCTTTTTGTGTTGCTTTTGCTATAAAAATGATTTTATAAAACAAAGGGCCCGGGTTAAAAATTATCCTCGCATGTTCAAGTCGATGTTTGGAAAAGAAATTTAAAGGCCCGAGTGAATAAAATTATTTTTTTAAAACATAGGGTTACCATTAAAAGGGGCTTTTCCGGGAGTTACAAAAACCAACAGGTTTTAAGTTAAAAACTTTAAAAAACCCAGTTATTTTTGGGAATTTTGGTTTTTCCCCTTTCCCAGTACCCACAGAGAGTGATTGACAATTCTCGAAAAACACAGAAGGGGTTAAAAGGATGCCCTCAGTTCTATGGGCAATAAATAATGAAAAATTTTAAAAGGTCAAAAAACATACAAGCAATCAAAAAAAAAAACAATAAATGCTGTTAAAGGAGGTCTTCTCCGGGAAAACTATTACCATTTGGTTTGAAAGTAAGGTCCCTTCATTTGCCGGGAGAAGCAAAAGGGACACTCGCATCAGGGCAACCGATCCAGTTTGGGGGTTTTTAAATCCTAGGGAAATAAAAAGAATTGTAAAGATGAATCCCCCCGGGTATTATTTACGAAAAACTGACACAACAAAACAAAAAGGCCCCCTCAAAGTCTTTTGTGAAGGAAGAACTGAAAAAAATAACCCCGCCAGACACATTTCCGCTTTAACTGTTTTACGAAAATTTTAAAATTTGGTTAAAAGGGAAAAGCTCAAAAGAAAAAAACAAAGAACTGAAAGGGGGAATCAAAAGGGGTAGAAAAGAATGAAAAATAAAGAGCCCTTGGGAAATTAATACGAAAAATCACATGGTAGTATTCTGCTTT
This sequence comes from Conus ventricosus, assembly GCA_018398815.1. NCBI lineage: Eukaryota > Metazoa > Mollusca > Gastropoda > Neogastropoda > Conidae > Conus > Conus ventricosus. The sequence continues at coordinate 2,513 of JAFLJL010006459.1, forward strand.
TAAAAGAAAAAAATTTTCGAGGGTTCTTTGGCCATGGCAATGCATCCAAAACCCACTTAAAACCCCAAAAACCCCAAAAATTTTTGACTATCAAAATGGGTTTAAAGAATATTTTTTGAAAAAAAAAAAAAAATTTCGAGCCCCTTAAGCAAAAGAGAAAAAATTTGTTAAATTTGGAGGATGATTGATTAAATTTTCTAGGATAAATTTAATTTTAAAAAATATGGACCCGAATTTATACCCGAAGAAGATATTAATTATGCTGTTCTCCAATCCCCGATTGCATATAAAAAAACTCTGGGTTTAACAAATACTCTTTTTGGGTTTTTGGGTTCTATTAATGACTTCTTTGTTACAAAAAGTTTGTTGATCTCTTTGAAATTTTAGATGTGGGTTTACGTTGCCTTTGATGAAAAGTATTTTTATTAAACCCAATGCTTCTTTGTAGTTTTTCCATGGATATGCTCGATTTGCACAACACTGCAAATTTTCCCTTTGTTTTTTTTGATAGTTTTCCCCTGGCTCGAAATACTGTACTTTTTTGACCTTAACCCAAAAAAACCCGTGTCCCCTTTTTCCGAAATTCATCCTTCATTTTCCTAAAACCTTTTGTTAACGGTTAAATTGGGAATCCCGGGTTTTTTTTTTTTTTGGATAATAGATGTGTCGTACCTCCCCCCTTCCCCTTTTGCTATTTCAAATTTTCCATGTCTTTATAATGTTTCAGTGGGGGGATATCTTTAAAAAAAACCTGTCTGTATCTGTTTAAAAGCATCTGGATCAGGATACATGGGGTTTTAAAGTGGTGGGAAAAAGAAATTCTAACATAAAAAAGTTTGATAATTCTAAAACATTTAAAACCCAAAAAACGGGCTTACCCAATTTGGGAATTTCTTTTTTTTCTTTCTTTATCCCAAAAAATTTGATCATAAAAATCTTCGGGAAGCCCTGAAAATTTTGGGGTTTAAGAAGTCGCAATTGTTTCGTTCTTTTTGGGGTGCCCCAATTAAATTTTTTACGCTTTTTGGGGTTTTTCTCCTAGTTTTTCCCAAAAAACAGCTGTTTTTTCATCCCCCTTGAAAAAGTCTTTTTTTGAAGCATCTGTGGTTTTGTTCTGAGTCCAGTGTTCTTTTTGATGTAGGGTTTTTCATGAATGTTCGGGGGATCAAAGCAATTATACGATGAAAGCTGTCAATTTTAAAACCAGGTTTTAAAATTTAAAATTGTAAAGTTGAAATGGAAGACAAAATTTTTTTTTTCCCGCGAAGATTAGGCAAAAATTTAGGTGGTTCGTTTTTGCCATCTTTAGCCCTTTCGGGCTGCTAATGGATAGTTTTTAGAGGTCATGGATTTCCCTTGGGGATATTCTAAGTCAATTCTAGAATGTACCCAAAGCTGTTGACCCGGCTTTAAAACTCCCTAAACCCACTTTAATCCCTTTTTTGAATATTTTTCGGATTTGTGTCTGTGTACTTTTTTAAATTTGCGTAAGGGGAAGTGATTCCCGCCATACCCCATCCTTACAGATTTTTTGCATCTAAATAAAATTGAATATTTTGGCCCTTTTTATGGATAAAATCATTTAGGTATTTGTTTTTTTGCTTTACAGTAATATGCGACCCCCATACAAATTTCCCCCCACGCAATCCTTTTTCCAATCATCTGAATCTTTGGTAGGTCAAACAAAAAAATCAATCTGTACTCCATTTAAATTTTTTAAGAAAAGCGTCCCACTCATCCCGGTCGCAGAAAAAAATTGCGCGGGACCCAGGCTGTAATTTTTTTTTTGGGGTCTTCCAAAATTTTTTTAAAAAGGGACGTCCCCCAAACCCCAAAACTTTAAAAATTTTCCCATCAACTTGAATCATGATTTTTTCCCCCCCATTGTTTTAACTCTAATTTTTGCCACGCATCTTGGGATGCGGGTTTAATTCGGAGTCATGATTTCCTTTCCTCTGAGACTAGAACGAAGGGCAACTTTAGGGGGAAAAGTGTGTCTTCTAAAACCCTTTCCCAACTGTTCATGTTTCTTAAGGGTAAACCCCCTTTTTCTAACGAGTGTCGGGCAAAAATTTTTCCCCGGTATTGGGCCGGGTTTTTAAAGGGCTACTAGTGACTTAAGATCCATCATGTGCTGCTTTTAGAGTCATAAAAAGACAGGTTTTTTTAAAGGGGAAAACATGTACTTTTCTGTTGCCCTGCGCAATGCTTTGACACCCTAAAGGCGGGGGTTTTCTGCTTGCATTATAAGGTAAAGAGTCGTAACCTCGCAAGTTGGTGAAAAAATTAGGCAGTTTCCCAGGGTTTTGGGTTAAAAAACTTTAGTTGAAGTTTGGGCATTTATATTGCTGCTCCTCTGAATTTTTCCACAAATGTGTTCATGGTCTCTTACTGTGGTTTGGGTTTTCCCTCATGTTGGGAATTAGTTCAAAAAACCAAAAAATCAACAATGTGTGGTGATTTATACTGTTGTTGATCTTGGGGTTGTCATTTTGTTTTCCGAAAAGTTTAGATTTTTTAGAAAAATCTTTGCCCCACTTTCTCCCTGCGTTCAAAGAAGTTTCGCGCATCTGGGCCTTATAAAATTTTGGGGCCCTGAATGGGCGCCTTTTGGGACCGACAAAAAATGGGGGCAAATAAACCCAAATCTGATGATTACTCTTTAAAGGGGATTTTTTTCGAATTTTTTTGTGGCCCCGGGGCCCTTCATAAGGAACAATAAGCGGACTCGAAGTCTGCGTAAAAAAAACATATGGAAAATTTTTGATCCTTTTTCCAGTTTTTTAAAACTAATTTTAGATCCGGGTGGGGGCTTTAAAATTAGTTTTGTATTACAGTCAACGGGGCCGTACAATGTTTCTTATGTTCGTTTGGGCGGCTGGGAGAGGGGAATTCTTGTTTAAAACATTTTCTCCCAAAATTCTTTTTTTTTGTTATGCTTTAAAATTTATACAAAAATTTAATCTACTCATTGGGGTTTATAAATTGTGTAATGTGGTGGGGCCCTGCTGGGTAAAAGCTCAGTAGTAAGTCAACATGTTTTTTGTCTGGCTCCCCCAAATTGTTGGCTGTTCTTGGACACTCTATGGGCTTTTGTTTTTTTCCTTTTCCCATGGGGATAAAATTAACAGTTTTTGGGGGTTTGTTTTGTTTTTAAAAGGGGGATCAATTTTGTCCCGCAAAAAGGGAAAAGGATATTCCTCTAAATTTAAGCTTTAATTTGTAAGTTTCATTTTTTGGCATTTCTCTCTGCGTTTTTACCAAACACGATGCAGCCTTAAAGGGAACACACACAGGGAAAATTTTTTTTGTCTGTTTCTTTATTTTTGAACTGTTTTTTTTTGCAATTTAATGCTGGGGGCGCAGAATGAAAAGCTTGCCTACAATGGGGCGTTTAATTTAGCCTTTTTTTAATCTGATCTCTGGGGACTTCCCCCTCTGACCAACCAGGCCTCTCTTTTTGGCTTCTTCAGGGGCCCAACATCAAACTGTGAAAGCAGTTCGTTCCCCAAACCCGGGGGTGTTAAGTCATTTTGAGAAAGAAAAAAGGTTTTCTGTTGTTTAGTCGAGACCGATCTAGATTTTCTTCATTTATTGTTATATAGTTGGGTTAAAAAAGCTAACATTACTTTTTTAAAAAGGGGGGGGTTTTTTGTTAGTTTATTTGGAAAATTGAGGGAAAATTTCATGTACAAAGCTTGCCTGTAAAGTTTTTTCTGGATCAAGACTTTTAAAACAAATTTTCATTCAGGGCTCTTGACAAAAAGCTTTTCCCTTAACATTCCTTCAAAACAATTCGTTTGGCCCTTTTATATCTTATCCCTTTTGTGGGTTTTTTTCTAACTCAAATTAAATTTTTTTAAAAAAAAAAAAAAAAAACTTAATCCGAATCAATATCCCAAAGGTTTTTTGTGCTTGGACTCCCTTTAAAAATAAAGTATAAAAAAACCCTTTTTGGGGTTGTTTAAAGTGAGCTGTTTAGAAAAAGCTTTAAAGTTTCGTTTACTTTTTAAACATTCCTTTTTTATCTGTTCAATGTTCCGGTGTTGAGGGAAAAATTGTCTTTGCCTTTCTTTGAAGGGTCAAAAATTTTTTTCTTTTTTTTAGTCCTTTAAAATCAGTGGGAAACGACTAAATTCTTCACCGTGATGTTTTTGGTTTAACTAGGGTTTTTATTTATTGTCAGTTTGAAGGAAAAAAAGTTTGTGTTATTAGTTGAACCCCAAATGGTGTTTTGGGTTTAGTTTTTTTTTTTTTTGCTGGGAGTACTTTCAGCTAATGAGCACAGGCCCCAAAGCTAAAGGGGCAAACCGCCCAGGGGGTAAAGCTGCGGGGTGCGCCCACGCCTGTTGCTAAAAGAAACCCCCACTTTTGTTCCTTTCCCATTTTGAGCGCTTATAGTTGATTTCCGTATTAACATAAAGTAACCGCCCCTTAAAAGGGGCGATTACCTTTTGTTTTGGTTTTTTCTGTTTTTTTGAAAGGTCCCGCCCTTTGTTTTTTTTGCCCTTTTTTGTAATGTTGGTTAAAACGAAAGGGTTTTTTTGTTAGGGGTTTCTATACAGCAGAATTGCCCCACTATCCCCTTTTTTAAGGGGCTCTCGGGGTAATGCTGAACGACATCTTTTTTTTAAAAAAAAAAAAAATAATTTAGTTTGGGATATCTTTAATCTGTTTTCTTGAAATATTTAAAAGGGGGGCATTTTTTATTAAAAAAAAAATGGGATTGAGGGGGGTTTTCGCCCCTCTTTTTTTTTATCAATTTGAATGTTTATTACGTCCCTTTAACCCCTTTTTCCCCCTTTCCCCTGCAATGATTTTTCCCTTTTTCGACCTTTTGGTCAATCCATAAGCCGTATTTTGTTGTTAAATTAAACATCGAGTTTTTAACATTGGGAAGGTTTTAGATTTTTTTTAGACCAAGGTTTTCTGTTGGATTTTACACCTCCTCCCCAAACAAATTTTTTTATTTTTTTCAAAAAAGTTGATAAGGTTTAAGCCCCCCTAGCGTAGATTTTTGGGTTGTTTCTACCCCCAAACGAACATTGGATTTCGTTATTTTAGGATTTAATTAAAAAATTTTCACTTTTTCTTTCGAATGGTTCTTCATCTTCACACAGCAAATTTTAAAAAACCTTTAAGCGATCTTGGGCGAAAACTAAAACTAAAATTTCCCTATAGCGTCGGCCTTGCTTTGGGATTGGGTTTTATGATGAAAACACTCTTTCGTAATTTTATTGCTAATTTTGATGGGGTTTTTTGTTTTCTCATAGCCTCGCTTAAAATTTGGGTTTTCTAACAACGTCCAAACTCTAACCCAGATGTCGAAATGCGGGACTTTGTTCGGTTTTTGGTTTATCTGTAAACCGGTTTTTTATTCGTTAAAATGGTTCATATGACAGTCTGTCTTTTAAAGGGTCATTGAAAGTATGGGCCTGCGCTTTTAAAAAACTCAAAAACTAAGGGAAGGGAAAAGGGGATTTCCATTCGCAAAATTTACGCCATACTTTTTGCCGGCTTTATTAGGAAACTGGGGGCGCCTATTTGTGTTTTGTTTCTTCTTCATTATCTTTCCTTGAAACGCAAGATCAGCCCCTTTTATTCTCGGTTGAAAAGGGTCAGAATAGGTTAAAAAAATGTCTGCATTGTGTAAAGAAAAAATTCTTGCCCTCAAGTTTTTTTTTGAAATTTTCTTAACGATTCCCCTCCCGGGTTTGGCAACGTCCTGTTTGGGTTGTTTCGATTCGAGGGTTTTTTTTTAAAAGTAAAATTGGGCAGAGCCTGGCCCCAATCACTTCTTTTTGCTTTCCCAGGTCTGGAAAATTTGACAGTAAGAATTTGATCCGCATCAAAATAGATGGATTATTTGGGGGGCAGTAATATTCCGCTTATTTTTCCCCACGCCCAAAAGGGGTTTTTTTAGTCTTCTAGCGGGTCAAGAATCGAGCCCTATGCTTTGGGCATTTTTTTTTATAAAAAAAAAATAAAAAAAAATTAATTTTTTTAAAAACATGGCAAAGGGTTTTAAGGTTTGAAAGTTCCTGATCATGGAGGGGCGACATTTAATGAAATGACTCCCTTTTATACCCGCATGCTCAAAAGCTCCCATTGCATCGTGAATTTTAAAAGAAAGTAAGGTTTGATCTTGTACCCAAAATTTTTTGGCTTTTTTGGGGAACCCCCCGAAATTTTTAGCCCCTGATGATTTTGTAAAAAAATGATGATGGCCATTTGTTTTTAAAGCCCAAACAAGGAAAACCCTTTTCAGCTTTCAGAAAAAAACGAGGGCTTTTATCAAAGTTTGTTGGCATGAATACAATTTGACAAAAAACTTGGAAAGAAGATTTGAAATCGCCTTGGCATTTCTTAAAAACCCCCAAAATTTGATAGGGGGGCAGTTGCTAAACTTCAAAACACACTACAAGAACTCCAAAGATAACCAAATACAAAACATGGAAAATTCAAGATTTAAATCAATAGCAGATGAAAAAATAAAAAAATAGAAAACGAAACCAAATTTGTCAGAAAAACCCTACCAAAAAAAATCTACGATCCCAAGAATTAGCGACCCTTTATCGGGCCTTTTTAGAACTGTTAGAAGCGAATTACCAAAACCCGTATAGCAATACTGAGTAAAAAAAGATGGGATATAGAAAGAGAAAAAAGGGAAAAAATCGTGAGGGGTGATGGGCGCCAATTTGGACCTGATGATAAAAAAAGAATTTAACCCCAAGCTTTAAAAAATTTTTTAAGAAAAGAAAAAATAGGGGTTTGGTTACTACCCCAGGGAAAAAAATTTCGAACTCAAGTGCCGAATAAGAGAAAATATCCCAAAGGGAAAAATTTTTGAAGACACGGCACTAGCAGAACGAATTTAAAAAAACTGTTTTGAGGAAAAGGTTTGTCACATTTGCGAGCGTTATAACAGCCCTTAAAGGGTTTTGCTATAAGTACATGGTTTTGGGTTTACGGTTTGGGGGTGGAGGTCAAAAATTCATTACCCCCACCGCCATTCCCCCATCACCGCCTGATTAAAACAGGGGAAAAAAAAAGCTTGAACATCTTGCGGGTTTTTTTAAAAAAAATTTTCCCGTAAAGCCATGGGGCACTTTACCCGGTATATTTGGGGGTATTGTTAGTGGCTTTTATCTACTGCGAGCAAAGTAGTTGGCTTTATGGCTGAGCACTTTGGGGGATTAGTTGCCTTATGTTGGGGGTTTCTTTTTTGTAAAAATAAAGAAAGTAATCCTTGGCCCGTTAATCCAAAAAAACCCAAATGCCCGTCTTTTATATTCATGGGGCATTTTTTTTTTGGACTTCGCCCGGGCTTCGTGTTTTCAAAAGGTTCTGGGTTTGGGCCGCGGGGATTGGATGAATTTAAATTTTGGGGGGTTTATCTTTTTTTTTTTTTTGTTTGTAAATTACAGGTCAGGGAAATTTTTGTCGTTTTTTCCAACCCTTTTGTTTTATTTCCTGCAACGAGAATTTTTATTGTTGTAGTTTTTTTATTGGGTTTCCCACCCGGGTTCTGAGGTTTAGGGAAGGTAGCAGTATTTAAACCCGGGCCAACAGCAAAGTTACCCTTTTGATCTTGCGGAAAAATTTTTAAAACATTTTGGTACCTTTTAATCCCTTTAAGGCAAATCAACGGGAGGGGAAATTTAAAGGCGTCCCCTTTAAATTTTCCAAGTACTGTTTTTGTGCATCAAAGGGCCCGGGAGAAGGATTTAGTTTTTGCTCGAACTTGCCCGTGTTGCGAACCTGCAAACACCAAACGTAAGTCGAAAAAGAGTCGGGTTTTTTCGTTCTTTCCTGCTTTAGTTAGGCCCTTTTGAAAAGGGCTAAAATAAAGGCCCCCATGCTGTTTTTTGCTTTGCTCTATGGGGCCCGAGGTTTAACAGCCCTTTCCGTAGAGAAAGTGTGTAAAGGGGGATTCCGGCATAGTTATACTTTTTTGTGCATGCCCCAAAAATAAGGGGTGCCTAAGCCCTGATTAAGATCCAACCCTTTTTTCTAAAATCTGTCTTAGCCCCTTAAAAAATTGAAATTTGTTACAGATCCTTTCAAAAAGCCTTATGTCTATTTTGTTGCTGAATGGTTTAAAAAGGTTTGTCATTTGGCAATGGCGCTTGCAGTTCAGTCAAAATTTGTCTGAAGGTGAAATTAAAAATGAAATCTGTACACTGACCTCACCAAAGGATCAGGATGATTTAAGTGATCAGCATACGACACTCCACACCCAGTTGATGCATAAAACACAGCAAAGTTTAATGGTTCTGATAAAACTGCATCGGATGACTAAACCACACTTTCGCGATGTAGTCTTTTTTAATGGGGGGGGTTAAGATATCTGTTTAATGGAGTACTCACCTTTTTTGAAAAGTGTCGTCTGGGTCACAGAAATGTCAAGAGTATCAGTTTTTTATATTTTTAAGATTGTAGTGGGGCCCCCAACAGAATATTTTGCATCAGTATATTTAAATGCGCTCATTTTTATTTTCGTTTTAAAAAAGTTTGTAACAATAACAACCTAAAGACCGTCCTTCGTTTTTAGAACATGCTTTTGATAACAACCGCGGAACCAGAATGGTTGCGCTTCATGAAATTTTTTTACAAAGTTGTTTATGGTTTAATATAAGTGAATCAAAGAAGAATAATAAGTTTAAAAAAATTGACAAAACAGGGGCCAAAAAGTTAGCCAGTTAACAATCCCTGTTTGGTTATTACGGGTTTTGCTCACTAAAAGAAGCAATGAGTAACTTTGACATTACTCTCAACTTAACAATGCAAATCTAAAAAACAATGTTATCATTCAAACCTGAAGAAGAAGTAGGTTACATTTTGATAAAGAGCTAGCAAAATGTTAGGCTTTGCAGCTGACAATCATAGATTTAGAGTTACACCAAACAAAACTACTTATGAGGGAGAAAATCCGCTCGATCTTGCATTGCATTCATTACTCTATGTTCATTTGGACGAGCTGAGCACTGATGAAAACTTTATGATGGAAGGCCCTCAACTGTTTAAGAGCTCTTCCCTCAGGGAAAGCTGCATATTGCGATTTATGAAATTATACAATTCCCTAATTTACAGTTTAAAAGATTAGTTTGTGGGAGGGTCGGATCATTTAATATAAAAATCGCAGACAAAACAGGAAAAGTCGTAAAATGTGATAACCTGCACATTGTTTTGGAAATAAAATAATAAGGTTGTTCTAAAAAATAATGTGTGGGGGCCAGAAAAAATCGGAGTTTACATTAGCGCCTGTTTAAAGGTTTTATAACCTTAGAATTAAAAGGGCCTTGCAGACGTTGCGGACTTTGAACAGAATGGTGAGATAGGCGCTTTGTATGGTTTTGAGAACACTAAAGATGGTGATTATAAACGCAAAGAGGTTGGCGACAGCAAAAGGTTTCCTAAACTAGAACAACTACGCAATGTAGAAGAAATAATGCTGGCCAGTATGAATATAAAATAGTTCGAAAAACCTGACAGCAAATGGCACTTAGAACCATATTTTGAATGGGAAATAAAATTTGAATTCATAAGCCCATTTACATTTTTTAGCCGTCCAAAAAGTTTCAGAAAAGCATTCAACTCTGGCCCTTTACATGTAAGTCTTATTTCCAGAGGACAATAGTCGGAAAGAGATTGAAAAAAACGCCGTATTTGGGGAAAAAACAGTACATCTCCAGAAAAAAACGGTTTTAAAGGAAGCTTTCAAAATTTGTCTTTCCCATAGGAAATTAGGAGAACGTTAAGATATTTGAAATTTCTGTCTTTAAAGATGTGGAGGGATTTTGGGATGACCC
>JAFLJL010006460.1:0-11220 GCA_018398815.1 Conus ventricosus
ATAAAATGGTTCTGTCACTGACAAGAAAAGTCAAGAGTACGTTGCTATATTTTTAAGATTGTAGTGCGGCCCAACAGAATATTTTGCGCCAGTATATTTGAATGCACTCATTTTAATTTGTTTTAAAAAATGTTTGTACAATAACAACACAAGACCGTCCTTCGTTTTAGAACATGCTATTGATAACAATTGCGGGGCCAAAACGGTCGCGCTCCATGAAATATTTACAAAGTCGTATGGTTTAATATAAGTGAATCCAGGAAGAATAATAAGGTTCTAAAAGTTGACAAAGCAGGGACCAAAATTAGCCAGTTAACATACCTGATGGTTATTATGGGTTTTGCTCACTAAAAGAAGCAATGAGTAACTTTGACATTACTCTCAAACTTAACAATGCAAATCTGAAACAATGTTAACATTCAAGCCTGAAGAAGAAGGAGGTTACTATTTTGATAAAGAGCTAGCTAAAATGTTAGGCTTTACGGCAAACCCAATTATAGATTTAGAGTTACACCGACCAAAACTACTTATGAGGGGAAAGTCCGCTCGATCTTGCATTACATTCATTACTCTATATTCATTTGGATGAGCTAAGCACTGATGAAAACTTATATGATGGAAGGCCCTCAACTGTTTTAAGAGCTCTTCCATCAGGGAAAGCTGCATATTGCGATTATGAAATTATACAATTCCCTAATTTACAGTTTAAAAGATTAGTTTGTGGAAGGGTCGGATCATTTAATATAAAAAATCAAAGACAAAACAGGGAAAGTCGTGAAATGTGATAACCTGCACATTGTTTTGGAAATAAAATAATACGTTACTAAAAAATAATGTCGCGTGGGCCAGAAGAACCAGGAGTTACATTAGCGCCTTAAGTGTATAACCTTAGAATTAAAAGACCTTGCAGATGTTGCGGACTTTGAACAGAACGGTGAGATAGGCGCTTTGTATGGTTTTGAGTACACTAAAGATGGTGATTATAAACGCAAAGAGGTTGGCGACAGCAAAAATTTCCTAAACTAGAACAACTGGGGCAATCTAGAGGCAAATAATGTTGGCCAGTATGAATATAAAATAGTTCGAAAAACCTGACCTCAAATGGCACTTAGAACCATATTTAGAATGGGACATAAAATTTGAATTCATAAGCCCATTTACATATTTTAGCCGTCAAAAAAAGTTTCAGAAAAGCATTCAACTCTGGCCCTTTACATGTAAGTCTTATGCCGGACGACAATAGTCGGAAAGAAATTGAAATAACGCCGTAGGGGAAAAAGCAGTACATCCTCCACAGAAAAGAAACAGTTGTAAAAAAAGCTTCTACAAAATTACAGTTCTTTCCAAGCAGAAAATTAGGAGACACGTTCACAATGATATTTGAAATTTCTGTCTTTAAAGATGTGGAGAGGGATGGGGTTGTGGGCGTTAGTGATGACCTTATAAAAGGAATTAATATTAGCTGGCAAAACTTAGACGTTAAACGTCTTAACGTTACCATCGTCGTTCTTCACAATGGCGAGGATATTAAGATCATAACAACAAGCAACAAAATCAATGTTGACTTAAATAGAAACAATCTTACAGAACTAAATTGGATTAATCTTACACATTTAGGCCTCATAGGGTTTTATTATACTGAACAAGTTTTGACGGAGAGTATGAAAAAAAATAATAACTGGATTAGATTAAATTCTGTTATAAAACTATGGAGCAGTTAAACTTTATGACAAAAACTCCTCATTGCTCATTGATTTGTGGGCAGACTGTTGTGGAAAAACAATATTTATCCTCGACCTGTTACAAACAGTTTATCGTTATAATTTTAATCATATTGTGGTTTCTGTCCAACACTTAAATGGAACAAAGCATATCATGATAGAAGGTTTATATGGACAGATGATGACATATATTTAGTTAATCCTAGCAATAAACTAAGTGAGGTTTAAAACAGTTTTTAGATTTTTAAAGGAACGAGAAAATATTTTTTTAAAGATGACTGTTCGGCAAAAGAGAAAAGTTAAAAAAGAGAAACATTTTGTAAATTTTTTCGCGGAAGAATGCTGGATAAGGGGTTGGTTTTTTTCCAAAAATATAACTCTTTTTTAAAAGTTTTAGAGAACAGTTAAAGATGTAGTTTTTTTTCCATGAAAGACAGAGATATTTGAAGAATTTTCCCAAAATATGTTTTTGAAAATGCCCAGGAAAACACAGGTTAAAGCAAAATTAAAATCTGAAAATTTTTAGTAAATTAGTATTAAAAACGGAAACCCTACACATTTTGTTTTTTGAATACTCGTTATTTTTTGGTTTTTTGAAGTTACTTGTCGAGAACAATAAATGCCGCTTTTAGGCCACTTTTCCCAAAAAACTTGGTGGGGAGAAAGGGGGGTAGAACAGCCCTTTTTAACTTTTTCCTCCCCTAGAAATCCCCAAAAGCAACTCTTTCTTACACTTTCCAAACAAATCCCAAAAACTTACGCCTTTTGGAAGGGTTTTGACAAGCTAACCTGATTGGGGGAAATCATTTCCTCCGTATTTTAAGTTTCACATTTTTTTTGATGGGATTCTCTTCAAAAATACTGGATTTATTTTAGGGTCCCATGATTTCACATGGGGGAGCATTTTTAAACCCCAAATTTTACTTTTTCAAGTAATTTCGCTTAAAAAAAACAACTTTCCATTTGTGAATGAATGGCCTTCGCCAGCCTTTACAGAAAAGTGTTGCTGCGGGAACGATACAACATTGGCCCGCGGAAAATTACACAGGTGAATCGAGCCCTCCACAACCACGTCCCCCCGGGGGGGCAAGTTTTTCCCAAAAATTTCAAGGCCAGATCGCTGAAGGGGCAAACGTTTCTAATTCTGCAAGAATTACTCAGACAGTTACCCATCTTCTTTTTTTTTACCTCCTTCTTCCTCCTTTTTCTTTTTCACCCCCACTTAAAAGGGAGCAAAAAGCAAAGGAACGAGAAAAACTTAAGTGGGTACTGGGGTTTCCCAGCATTTTGGACCATATTAATAGCAAGCACCTGAATTGCTTTAACACTTTTTTCTGCTCGGGGATTCTGGTGGACTATTGTGTGTGTGTGTGTGTGTGTTGTTGTGTGTGTGTGTGTGTGTGGTGTGTGTGGTGGTGTTGTCTGTGTGGTGTGTGTGTTGTGTGTGTGTGGTTGTGTTTGTGTGTGGTGGTGTGTGGTGTGGTGTGTGTGCATGGAGGAGAGGAAAGGGGAAGAGAGAGGATAGAGAGAGAGAGAGAGAGAGAGAGGGGGGAAGAGAGAAGAGAGAGAGAATAAATAAAATATGGGAAGGTGTCGATCCGGGTTTAAAAATGTGTTTTTTTTGTTTATTAAAACAAATCTTGTTCCATTCCTTTGAGGTTTGATCCTGCATTTTCCGCCTTTTCCCTCATGGCTTTTTTTTTGCGTGACTGCACGGTATTTTGGCGTAGTGGTGTAGACCCGAATTGGATTTGTAAAGAAAAGGGACACATCCCCACGATTTGGGCAAAATTTTTTGTTGATGCTTCTTTTTAAAATCGATTGAAATTGTCATTACTTTACTTTGGAAAAACTCGGGCGCGGACAGGTGGTGCGGGTTTTTGCTGTTCTCTTAGAGAGAGAGAGAGGAGAGAGAGAAGAGAGGAGAAAAAGAGAGAGAAAAAGAGGGGAGAGAGAGGAGAGAGGAGAGAGAGAGATTTTTTCCCCTTTTGGGCGGGGCAGCAACAACGCGAGAAAACCCTGGTCCCGAATATCGTCACGCACCATTTCATTAAAAGCGGTGTTGCGATGGCTGGGGAAAAATGCATAATAAAAGTAAGGGGTGGGGGGATTAAAAAAAAAGGGGTAAAGGGATTGCGAACTTTGTGTTTTCAGAAACCATTCAAATTGTCCTGAAATAGAAATATGATCAGTGAGTTTCAAGGGGTTAGACAAATCTAAACACTAGCTAAAGTCAACAATGTAAATCACGGGGGGGAAAAGAAAATCTTGTATCAAAAGCAACCTTTTTGGGTGGGACTATGAAAATCTCCGTACGGGAGTTTTTCAACAGATTTAGAAAAAAGAAGCTTTTGCGGCCCAACGGCTTTAAAAGGAAAAATTAAAATTTAAAAAAGGACACTCTTTTTTTTTTAAAACAGGGGTTGAAAAGGAATTTCTAGGGAATACCTTGGTTTGAATGAAATGGAAACGTAAGTCACAACACTTTTGCAACAATTTTTTGAACGCATGAAAAGTCTCCCATGTAAAATGGCCGGGGCGCGTTAATGTGCTAGACAAAAGTTTTACGATGTAAGAGTAAACTAGAAAGAAAAAAGCGGGATGTTAAAAAACCAACAAGCTTTTGGCAAGGGTTGGGCATCAATTTAAGTTACTCCTTTTGAAACAGATGTTTTAAATATAGTACCTTTATAGGAGAACTTAGTAACTACTTGGTAGACCGGAAAAGTCTAAAAAAAATAAACCCCCATCACCCCCAACCCCCACCCCAAAAAAACCCCCCTAAAAAATAAAAAGTTTTTTTATTTAGATGGTTTTTACCAAATTTTGTACAATTTTTGGTAACAAAGATGGGGTTAACCCAACGGCTTAGGGCGAACTGTGCAGCTCGGTTTTTCTCAAAAGCGTAAAAACGAGCATATACACCCTTTTTGCGTGAATCCACTGGGTTCCCCTCAAATAGATCAGTTCAAAAATTTTCAGTTTTGCCCATCTTACTTTGATGGGACACTCCCCTATCTTTTTGCTTCTCGTCCCCCCTCAAACTTTCGGTCTTTGATCACTTCTCAAAAAAATTTGAAATTCTAGGGTCGGGAAACTGGTGAGAGGATTTAGCTTTAGTGCGCCCCCTCTTTTGGGTTTTTCTTCCTACAGCTTCTGACCGCCTACATTACTAAATTCAAATCCCAAATTAAACCAAACCTTTTGGGAAAAAACCCTTTTTCAAAAACCATTAAAACTGGCTATTATTCTGACCTGACTTTAATTCTGCAGAAAACTGTTTGTTTACGCTTAACCGATGAACTTTATAAATGCGCCTTGTCGGGAGGTTGTGTGTGTGGTGTGTGTGTTGGGTGTGGTGTGTGTACACATGTTAGGGGATGTTTGATGTTTGGGTTTGGGCAAAGAGTTTTTCCCCGAATTGCGCTATAAAAATCATACATTTTTAATTTTATTTTGATTAGAAACAATGAAGTACAGGTTACACGGAACAGGTCTTATGATCAAAAAGTACAGGTTTACACGGAACAGGTCTTTAATAGCAATAGAAGTACAGTGAAAAAACCCGGGAAAAGGTCTTTTGAATGGAAAAGAAGTACAGGGTTCACGGGAAAAGGTCTTATAATAGCAAAAGGAAATACAGTGTTAACGGAACAGGTCTTTGAAAAACAAAAGAATTTCAGTGTTACACGGAACAGGGTCTTATGAATGCAATAGATGTAACTTTGCCGAAATTGGAAAGAGAAAATCGTCGTTTTGGCCTACATATGCCCTACGTTCAAAAATTCGGGAAGGGTTAGACAGAAATTAAAAAGCGAGTAAAAAGGGTGCAGTTTTTTATGATCGTTAGCTGAATTGGGGGGAACGGGGGGGGAAAAAATCAAATACGTGTATATTCTTTATGAGGGGAATTTTTTTTGATGAGGTATGCAAAACCCAGTAAAGAAAAACCCAATGCGTAAAATTTATTTTTGCTGAAACAATTTCTGAAAAAAATCTTGCCATGTGAAAATGTGTTCCTGTTGTTGGGAAAAATAGTTACAACTGGCGATACATTGACCCAACGTGTGCGCACCCAATTCACACATTGTGATAAGTTGTTATGAACTCATCTGGAATTTCAAATTGTAAAAGGGTTTTGTGGGTCTAACAAATACAGCCGGCAGAAAAAACACACAAAAATAAAAGGCCCCCATTTCTTCCTATTGTGTTTGTCTCACCCCACGCTAACGTCTTTCCCCTCACCTATGTTGCACGCCCCTCCCTCCCATAAATTTCTAGGGCTTTTTCCACCCCCCTTTGCTTTCCCCTCCCATTTTGTTCATTCATCCGTCCCCCGTTATTTCGGGCTGTTACCCTCACTCCCGCTTTCGGTCTTTACCCACCATATTTTGTTTTTCATCCGCCCCCGTTAATTTTATGGCTGTCATGCTCACCCCAACTGACTGTCTTTACCCTCCCCTTTTTGCTTATCCGTCCCCTTTAAATTTCTATGGCTTCTTTGCCTCACCCCACGCTAATGTTTTCCCCTACCTAGTTGTCTTATCTTCCCCCTTTAAATTTCTAGGCGTTCATCCACGTTACGTTTCCCCCTCCCATATGTTGTATTCTTTTCCCTAAATTTCTAGGGCTGCTATTCCTCCTCCCGCTTAGGGATTTTCCCCCTCACCTATGTTGTCACCCCCTGTCCCCGCAATTTTATGGCTGCCTATGCCCCCTCCACGCAATACTGCTTTACCTCCCATTTTTTGTCATCACCTGTCCCCCGTAAAAGTCGTTTTCATTTTGTTTGGCGTGAGTGGTTCCCCCTGGGGTTCCCGTTGCAGATAGTGGGAGAGCGGAGTTATTAGTGAAAATCATCACGTGGATTTATCCTTGAACTTTCAACGTTTTTTCCCGTTTTTTCATTGGTTTTTTATCGCTGTTCCTGTAAAAGACTGTGTCTATTGCTGTTTAAACCGATTTGCAAAAAAAACCAGGACCCCTACTGGGGGTTTGGGAAGGACCGTCCAACACAGTGATTTGTACGCGAAGCAAGACGCCATGATTGATTAAACATGGATAGCCAACCACGCCTTTACCCTCCCCCATAAACCCCCCCCCCATCTTCCCCCCATCTCCCCCCCTCCCCCCTGTCCAGGGGTCTGGGTTTTTGTCAACCGACTTGCAGGGGTTGTTTAAAAAAAAAACAGGGGTTTTTGGTAAGAAGCTAAGAAATAAACGTTTTTTTGTTATGTAGTTTGATTTGCCTGGGCTGCATTCCACATCCCCATGATGCACCCCATTTTGCTGTGTATGTCTTTTTTTTGTCTATTTTTGCGATAGCTGCAGAAAAATCCCTCGGAAAGGGGACACGCCCTTTCTCATAAGCTGTAATGAATTCGTGTGGTTGAGGCTTGATTCAACTGTACGAAGTTGGGTCGCGCTTAAAATTTTGAACCTTCTTCAAATCGTCTTCACCCCCCTTTAACTTGTCAACTTGTGCTGTTAACGTGTTTCGCCAGTTTTGCTCACCGGGAGATCTGACGGCCTCCAGCATGATGTCTCCGTTTTACAGATAAATTACATTTCGCTGTAAAAGTTTTCCGTTAAAAACTCGTTGGTGTTGAAAATAATGGGACGGCGTAAAAACAAAAGTAAAATCTACAGAAGCATTTTTTTCTACAAATTGAATTAAAAACAGGAGGCGTTTTTTGAAAAGAACGTACCACTGGCACGAACAAGACTCTGATAAAAACGCCACAGCACATAGACCACAGACACACACAACCGACCGCCGGCGGGCCCCGCCACACCCACACACCCACCCCCACACACCACAACACACCACACACCCACCACACCCCCCCCGGCGCGGCGAGCGCATACAAGGTTACTGCCCCCCGCACGGGCCTGCAGCCATAAACAAAAAAACCCACCACCCCCACACAAAACACACACAACCACACACACACACAACACACACCACACACCCCCCCCGCCCACACACACAAAATAAGGGCACCCGGTCTGGAAAAAAACATGGGGAAATATCGTAGAGAGAGAGGGAGAGAGAAAAGGGGAGAAGAGAGAAGAGAGAGGAGAGGAGAGAGAGAGAGAGAGAGAAGAGAGAGGAAAAGAGAGAGGGAAGAGAGACTCAAATTCAAAGCATTCAAATGTTTAAATTGAAAAGGCCCACCGACCTATCTGCATGAGGTAAAGAAAAATAGAACACCCCGCCCCCGGCGCATTTACTAAAAATTAAAAAGAAAATATTTGCAAAAAAGAAGTTTTTTCCTGAAATTTCTTGGTTTTTTTGTGTTAACTGACAATTTATTCTCTTCTTTTAAAGTGCTTTAAAAATGATATAGCCACAGAGCAGTTACAATTTTTTTTCATTTTGAGAAAAAAAGCAATGGACTTGTGAAATTTTTTAGATGAGGGAAATGTTTTATCTCTTAAACTTTTTTTTGGGTGGACAAACATCAAAATAGTATTGTCCCGGTTTGTTACGTGGCAGTTTTGGGAGTTTAGTGTGTATCTTTGATGGACATTTTAAAACACAACCCCAAAATCAAATCTACGAAAAAATGCAAAATTTTTTGAATTGCGAGGAGAGAGAGAGAGAGAGAGGGGAGAGAGGGAGGAGAGGAGGAGAGAGAGAGGAGAGAGAGGAGAGAGAGGAGAGAGGAGAGGGAGAGAGAGAGAGAGAGAGGGAACCCCTTTTTTTTGCATTCCCATCACTTCGAAAGGGGACCCGCAGCCCTGTAATACGTCTTGGAAAAGTGACCACCACACACGACCCGGGCTAAGTGCCCTACATTTACGTGTCCTGCTCAGTGAAAATTTCAGGTAATCTGGGGAAAAAAAATAAGCAAAAAATTTTTTTGCGTCGGGGGGGGGACAAACGGAATTTTCCCCGTGGAAATCGCTCGAAATCGGACCGGGTTTTCCCCCAAGGGTCGCCCCCTTAACCCCGAGAAAACCTGAGGTTGGCGGCACCACGACCCACAGGTTTAGGGGAGGCACGGTGATGTCAAGAGAAAAATACTAAAACATACATACAAAGAAGGGCAGGGTGGGAAAAATGCAATGCATTTTTGTTTGTGACAGTGGCATGTACGGCCCCTTCTCTAAAATGTACGGGTGTGGCCCAAAAATTTGCTGGAGTGCACAGAATTACCTTTACCCAAAATTTTGATTTCACTCGAAGCTCAAAAATATACATGCAAAACTGTGTGCCCAAAAATTTTGCGGACAGAAAGTGTAGAAGAAGAATTCGACAATTAGCCAGTGCCCTGACCGCTTCCCGAAACACACCCCCACTCATGCCGGCCTATTACACAAGAAGTTTCGAGCCTTCACCAAGGGCAATAGCACACTTTGAATGGGGGGGTTTCGGTAACAACCCGGCCAAAAAATTTTTCAGTGGAGAGGGCAGGGGTGAGGAATTGGGCCCTTATGGGGGGCCCGGGAAGCCGGGGGGAACTACCCAGACCCCCTTTCCCCCATCTGGAAAAGATACCGTGCCCCCCTCACCCGTAAATACCAAAAATCCCCCGCCTCACAAAACCCCTTTTCCCCCCCTCCCACACCCCCCAAATAAAAGAGGAAACCACCCCCTCCCCCGCTAATCCCCATTCGGGGGGGCCCAAAGGGAGGGCCACAAAAAACCGACATGCTCGTGGCAACGCACGTAGGCGGGTGGAAGGAAAAAAGACTTGCCTTTTCAAGAGAACACATCTCACTTTCAGGGATTCGTCGCCATCTATCGTTTTTCTTCTTCTTCACCAGCGTGGTAGCGATGGGGACCGGAGACCGGACGTGGGGGGCGCCCCTTCCAAAGTGCTCTATGCTGATTTTGTGTTTTAAAAAGGTTGAGGAAACGCCTGGGCCAACCTATGGTCTCCAGTGACCCTTGAGGCGCTTCCCCTTTGGGACTGTCAAAAACAGTTGCACAACTGACACGGTGGCTAAAACGGGGTCAACGACCCTTAAAAGTGCCACTCCTCGTGCCCGTGGAATTTGGGTCCCGGTGAAAACTTTCCGGAACAATTGAGATCAGCGTGGCCTCAGCAAAGTGCTCCACTGGGCGAAGAGTGCAGACAAAAATGACCTTTTCAAGCCTTGAACTCTCTACTTTCTGGGGAGAAGCGGTCAGCTTCGTTTCCCACAACAAATTTAAAGTTTGGGGCAAGCGGGATGAAAGGGCGCTTCCACCCCATGACAGGGGACAATCCCGGGGGGCAACTGGGGGACAATCGGGGCCCGTTTTTGGAAAAACCCCAAAAAAGCGCGCAGACGACCCCTCCGTGACCAGAGAGAGAGAGAAGCCGACAGCAACCACCCCCATCAGGGCTTCTACGACAGCACAAAGGGGCGCCACATACCACGGTGAAACGACCGCCCAAAATTTGGGGGTTCAACCCGCCCCTCACCAAATGGTCATGCATTTCCGTAGGCTCGTCGTCGCATGAAGACCCTGGGGAGCAGATTTGGCCGAGGGAAGCTACAGCCATGCGCCCAGGCGACAACCAAACTACCCCCCCCGGGTGGCCGCCGTCACTCACCCAAAAATTTCCCCGGGTACATCGCCGAGACGCGCGAGTGCGCCAACCCTAAAAAAATACGACACAACGAGGAAACCCACCAAAAGAATCGCCGAGACGCCCCCGGGACCTCAAGGCAATGAAGACAGACAAAATGCCCCTCGGCGTATCCGCGGCCCTTTCCCCCCATAATTCAAACCGTCCCACAGCGGCTTTATTCTTTAGTCCGGGGTGTAAGGCTATTTTCCCATAGATGTATAGAATTATTTTGTCGCAAAATATTACAACACTTTTCCCTTACGTGTGTTCATGGAAATTAGAGGTTACAGGGGGCCCTGCGCTTAAAGTAAAAAATCCTTGATAAAATTTCGAGCAATCCGTCTAATATGACTTTTTGTTTTACAAGAAACCCCTCTTTATATGAAAAGCAAATGAATTTTTTTTACCTGGTTTTTCAGGGGGTTATTTTACGCCCCAAAAAGGGGGAAAGCCCAAGGGCTTCGGGGGGGATCTCTGTTTAAAAAAAAGCAGTACAGAAAGTATATAAAATTCCCCACAAAAAAAAACAGCGATTTGCATGGTTAATATTTAAACGATGTACAGTGAAAACCGCGAAAAAGAGGGTATATTTAGGTTGTGTTATATTCCACCCGGACTTCTTCAAATTTTGGGAAGGACCATAACCCTTGGGGCTCTTGAAAATACATTGAAGAAATAACAACAAAAAGGCATATCCTCCCGTGTTGGGGCTTTAAGCAAGGACAGGCAATCAAGGATTCATTAGCCCGGGGAAAGAAAAGAATTATTTTATTTACCTGTGTACCATTTTGATAACGTCTAAAAAAAAAGTGGTGGCCTCTTACTAAAAAGAAAAGGCGTGTTTATTAACAGTTATTGAAAAACAATTTTGTTTTGAATGGAAGGTCTTTGGGATTTGCAGGTTGTATACTTGTATAAACCCGGGGAAACCA
>JAFLJL010006461.1:0-18656 GCA_018398815.1 Conus ventricosus
GGGGGGCCGTTAGCCAAGTCGTGCTCACATTCTGTGTAGGCGAAATGGGAGTAGACAAATGGGAAGTAAACCGTTTAGTGTTCTCAGTTTACTACACCAGTGCTTGTAGTACTGGTTTAGATTATTATTATTATTAGGGTATATGTTATAGAGTTAACAAGGTTAAAGATACTTAGTACATTTTCCATCTTAACAGAGAGGTCCATCCTTTGTATTCAAAAGTTAAAGAAAGAAGAGATGATTGCTCGTGTGAAATTGTTAAGGAGTGACGTTGTAGATGTAACTGCACGGAAAGCAGTGAAGATGTACAGGTAGTGTATCAGGAGATTGTGGAACGAGGTGTGACCACATTTTCTGTTGGCCCTGCCTTTGCTACTCGACCCTCCCCACGCCCGAATTGAAGCAGTTTATCGAAGCTAGGACATGCGTATCATGCTCCGTCATGTTACACATGGGTTTAAAGTCTGCCACAAAAGGAGGAGTGCAGCGCATGTGCATGCTGTCAGAAAAAAAAACAAACCTGCTTGTTGTTGCGGGCTGGTTGGTTAATATATCAGGGTCTGGGACCGTACAGCAAATGCTGTACGGTCCCTGGTTATATACGCCCACTGTGGCTCATGGCTGCACTATCCCTTCAGTAGATCAGGAGCAAGGAACAGAACACAGGTAGGAGTGAAGTGCCAGCGAGCACAGTCATAATAATCTGCCCTTGCTGTTGGCTTATAATGTTGTATTACAGTATACCCCTGTCGTGGCTGTCGGGAACCCATGTTCAAAACCACTGCAGTTTTTGTCACCTGCTAAGGCGAGCGCTCCATTTGTGAGGGGAAAAAAGAACCATATTGTATCCAGGCCATGACTAGATAAGAATATATGTGTGTTCTGTCATATCGCAGAATAGGAATAAGAGGGATAACGCCCAGACATGCACCCAGAAGTTAAGTGCATTTGTGCACACAAGCAAGCTGACGCACACAAAACAAGCAACACATGCACCGCACCCCCCCCCCCCCCCCCCCCCCACACCACACACAGTTGTCACACACACACACACACACCACACACACAGTGTCACACACACCACACACACGCACGCACGCACGCACGCACGCGCACGCCACACCACACGCACACGCACACACACACAACACACCACACACACACACACACACACGTACACCACTTTACTATGCGATCGTTCACTCGTTACCATTTATGAAATTTACAGGATGAATACTTCGTTAAAATGCTTTTTTACACACACACACACACACACACTTTACTATAGCGATCGTTTTCTTCGTTACCATTTTATGAAATTTACGGGGAAATACTTCGTTAAATGCTTTTTTAATTAGAGGATGACACACGCGTCGAGTTTGTTTTAAATGAAAATAAAAAAAAAAAACGGCCATGATGTTGCAAAATGCGAAGGTGCGTAGTAACGCTCAGCTTGGACCCCGGTAACCTGAATTCACGAAACCCGGAATGGGAAACACAAGTACAAAAATAGCAAAACGACAGTTCAACGATGCCGTATGATGGATAAATTTGCAATAATTTTTACTCGGGTAAGGTATTTAACACTTTAATTTTCAG
Source organism: Conus ventricosus (assembly GCA_018398815.1). Taxonomy (NCBI): domain Eukaryota; kingdom Metazoa; phylum Mollusca; class Gastropoda; order Neogastropoda; family Conidae; genus Conus; species Conus ventricosus. Next base: position 1,600 of record JAFLJL010006461.1, read on the forward strand.
TGATGTTGTGTTTTTGTTTCTGTTTCTGTGGGGCCCCCGCTGCACCTCCGACGATGGCGTTGGCAGGGGGAATGCCATGCGCAGTGGTAGTGGCCTTTCTATGCGAGAGGGGCTTGGCTAGGTTGAAAATAAAAAACCTACGGCGGGGGGTTTCCCTTTGAGCAAAACAAACCCCATGTGAAAGGGGAAATTCCTAAAGGAACGCCCCACATGGTTTTTCGTTTAACGTACGTTTTGAGACAATGGCTTGGAAATTAGTAGCAACACAGGTTTTTTCTTTTTATTTGTCCCTTTCGGGGGAAAGAACGTTTTTTTTTTTTTTTTTAGCCCCCTTTCTGTGAATTGTTGCAAGTAGCCAGGTGGACGATAAGCTTATTATCGAGCGGGTTCCGCTCCAAAAACAAGGTGTGTGTGTGTGTTGTGTGAGGAGAGAGGAGAAGATTGATTGTTTGATGATTGTTGATTTATTTTTAATACCCAAGGATGAATTTTGGGCCCAAAACCCTATTTTACAATCTGCCCTTGTCAGCAAAATTTTATTTCAGCACTATCATTCATCAGACAATTAACGCAACATGAAAATTTAAATTTACAATGATAACAAATACTCATAAAAGCCAAATAAGGGGGAGGTAAAACAAAAGAAACTTAAAGCAAACAAAAAAAAAATCCACAGAGAAGAGGTCGAGGAGGGGGGGGAAGGAGAAGGGTAGGAGGGGGGAGAAAAGGGAGGGGAGACAGGTGGGGGGGTGAGCTTTTTTAAAGGGAGAGGTTTTTTTTTTAGACGATTTATTAAAGTAGGTTCAAGAAACTTGCGAGGGGACCAAATATTGAATCGAGTAATTTAACTACGAGATTAAAAGTTTAGCAATGTTCCTTGAAATTTTTAAAAGATTCATGTTTTGTAATTGGGTGGAAGTGAGTTCCAGTTTTGGTCCAGAGTAAGCAGGTTTTGTTTTGTAAGATAAATGCGGGGGAAAGGGAAGAAGGATTTCGTCGAGCCGAAAAGCTTTTTCATTTGTAAAAGGGGCTTTGATAAAACAGGCATATATCTGAAAGATTGTAAACATAAATGATCCTTGTTGAATTCCAATTGTCTATTCAGAGGAATTATGTCGCGCTTTTATTTTTTCGTTTTTTTGTTAGAGAACAGCTGGAGGGGGGTAGCTTTGCTGCAGGTTATGGAGAAAATTCAGCCTTTTTTTGTGGACGTCACTACTCCCCGTCCCACACGTTGAGGCGTAATTGATCTGACATTATGTTGCATTAAAAAGAAAATTTTAAAAGACAACGTTGACGTAGCGTTTAAATTGAGATAACAGGAAAAGGTTTTTTGAGACTATTTTGCTGTTATTTAGGTGATTTTGCCATTTAATTCTTTATTTTTCGTTAACCCCAAAAAACACGAGTGTTCCCTGCCGTGAAGTGCCATTAACAAAGTTTTAGGGAAAGAGATAAACTGGTGTTTTTGGCGGGTAGCTATAATCATAGTTTTGGTTTTGGTGGGTGAAGCCTTTGGGTTTTTAAATGACACCAGTTGACACGCGTTTAGACTTTCCTGGAGAGAAATTTCTATTGTTGAGATCACTCCTTTCTTTTGGGAGCGCAGTCATCCAAATAAATCGTGTGCCTTTTCATCTGTACGGACAAGGTAAATCTTGGAAGAGCAAAATAGTAGGGGGGGCCCTAGTAAGGCCCTGGGGGATTTTCCATGTTGAAAAGTCGAAGTGGGGGTTTTGCCATTAAGGCCACTTGAGCCTATCGTTCAGTATGATTGGAATAATGAGATTGTCGGGGTTTCAGTAGAAATGTTCTTTAAAAGAAGGAATGATTCCAAGATCAAACCCCTTTTTTTGAAGTAAAGAAAAAACCCCGTTTTTTGTGATTGGTTCAATTTGAACCCATGGTCACACTTCGTGAAAAATGCTGTGTGGCAGAATGTTTGATGGGAATCCGATTGGAGGGGGTGAAATAGTTTGTTTTTTCTCCAGAATAAAATTGTGTGTGGGTTTGTGTTTTTTAAAGGGGGTTTGTAAATCGAAAAGGATATAGTCTGAAATTATTTGGATCCGAAAAATATTTGTTTTTGGGAAGGGGAAATTTTTTTGGGCGTTTTTAAACCCTGGGGGAAAACTTTAGTTTAAAATGGATAGTTTATTTAGTTGTAGAGATCAAAAATGTAAGGTAGAGCGAGTTTAGAAGAAATGGGGGAAATGTTATCGGGGACCCAGGTTTTTTATTTTTAAATTGCGCTTTGTGCCCTACTTCATGTACAGCAAAAGGGGGAATTTTTAACTGAGTTAGGGATCCAATTTTTTTGTTTGAAAAATGATATTAGGGAAGTCGGGCTGATATTCATTTGGTGCTTTTAAACGTCGTAAGCTTGGTAAGGGTAGGGATAATGACAAAAGGGGGGATTAAATTTGCCGGGGGGTTTTTTGGTGCTTGAAGTTTGTAAATTTGTACGCTTTTTGCGTCCAATAGTGTTATTGCCCTCCACTTTGGCGCGTGGGTTTTGATCCGTTATCATTTGACTAAAGTATCTCTTTTGGCTTTTTCAACTTCGTTTGAAAAAAAAGTTTCTTGCTTTTGTTTCTCAAAAAATTTGCTCCCTTGGGGTTGGGTAGTAGTACCATTTCTTGCAGCAATTTGGATTCCCCAGGGGTTCTTTGGGGATCCCCTAACTCTTTTTTGATGAACGGCGCGTGTTTATTTATGAGGTGGGAATTTTTGGGTACCAGAAGGACAGTGCTCATGACGTTGGTAATTGTGTTAAGTAAAAGGGGGGAATGTTTAAGTCAAGGTTGCTCTTCATAAACTTTTTAAAAAGAGGGGTATGGTGGTCGTGTGCCCTTTGGGGTGGGTTTTTGGGGGCCCTTTAAAGGGCCACGTGCAGAAGACTGGAAATTTATCACTAATACAGAAAGTCCACTGAAAAAATTATTTGCGGATTTGTTGTTGTGTATAATAAACAATAAGTTGCAGTTTGTTTTAGTTATTCTTTTTGGGGTTTGTACTAAGATGGATGCATGAAGTGATAGTGTACTTGTCCAAGCTGTTTGTTTTTTAACATACAATATTGAATCCCCCAACAGTGAATTTTAAATTTTGTGCAGTCCCTCCATCTTTTTTACAAAGTTTATCCATTCGATGGGAAGAGGGTGGGCTATATAAATGTCATTAGTAATGGGGTGATTTGGGGTTTTTTATTTCAATCCCCAACATTCGCAGTACTTTCAGTCAGTTCTGCTTGGGTAATGTTGGCAATTGATTGATGAATGTTTCGGCAAAGGGCCCAAAAGCTGGGGGTTTATCACTGTCGCGTCGTTCTATGTTGTATTCGGAATGCTAATAAAGGTTATCGTTTGGAGGTTAACCTTTTTTCACTTATGCCAAATACTTGCAGGGGGGCTAATTTTTCCGGAAAATTCCGGAAATCCGTTTTTACGATTTCTGAAAAAAATAATTCCGGTTTTTGGTTTGTTTGAAAGTCATTTTTCCCGGGTGGAAAAGCAGGACAAAGAGATTTTTAAAAAGCAACGAAAAGGGTCGTTGCAAGGGAGATTATTTGACCTCCCACGTGACGTTCCTGGGTTTTAAAACGGGTTTTTCACTTCGGGTAGAGATGCGCTCTTGGGCAAATGACAACTTGCCAAAAGAACTTTGGGGCAGCTATTTTGTCCTTTTGTCTTTCAAAAACGAGTACAAAAAACCCAAAAAAAACTGAGGGTTACCGCCGGGGGAATATTTCACAGTTGAGAAAGGGTGAAAAACAATGGGGGTGGATTGGTTGCAAGAGGGCGCGTGGGGGATGTCATGGCGATTGGGTGAAAAGGTGAGTCGCCGGGGTTTGTTTTTTTGGGGCCAGCAACAAAAAAAAATTGTATGGATGGGGGATGTTTTAAAGGGGGATGAGATTTTATGGACCTTTTTAAAAAAATGAAAGACATTGAGATGTTCCCAAATTGAAGCCTGGGGCGTGGGGTTTGGGGAAAGGGTGGGTGTAAGGGAACAGAGGACAAATCGCGAGGAAGACAGTTTTCACAAAAAAGACACAGGAATTAAGGTTAAAAACAACAACAACAACAACCAAAAAACAACAACAACAACAACAACAAAAAACAGGTGAGAAAAATAACGGTTGGGATAAGCACAAAAAGACAAGGGACACAAAAAAATTTTTAAAAGGTTAAAATTATGCCTAAAAAAAGATAACAAAAGTATCTTTAGAAAAATTCAGTCAGTCGTAAAACAACAAACAAAAAAAAGAGCAATGTTGAAGCACGATGACGAACAAATAGAAAAAAAGAAAAAAAAAGTATCAAATTAAAACAATGAATGACATAAGACACACAACCAAAACAACAACAACAACAACAACAACAACAACAACAAAAAAGTTTACAGCGGTGCAAATAAAGAGGATCGATGTGTGCTATACACAACCACTTTAGAGCAGGTTTAAAGAGTGAGATAAGGGAAAAAAGCACACAAAAAAGACAAAACAAAAACACAAACAACAACAAACCCAAAAAAAAAAGAAAAAAAAAAAAAGGGGTTTTTTTTTACTGTGATTCACGAACGGTTTGGCGGTGAGAAAATAGTCCTGGTTCAAAGTCAGGGGGGGCTGGCCCAAAATTTCTTCTCGTCCCCAAAGAAGGCACCCTGCACGAGCCGCCTACCTCACTTCGGAGTTTTTTAAGTCAGCCTAAAAAGACATCATCTTCACAAGCTGGTAGATCGGAAATGTAGACAATAAACACAATCGATGTTTGAGCACAAACAAAAGAGAAATAATGAGTGTTACAATCCTTAGGTCCCTGAGTAGCCCCTTGTTTATCTGTTCGGAAAAAAAAATAAAAATAAAAAAACGAAAACCAAAAAGAAGGGAAGGTGAAGGGTGGGGGGGGGGGGGGGGGTGGAGTGGTGAGGGTATGGGTATTTAAAATTGTAGAATTTGTATTAACATATGGGGGTTTTAAGGGGGTTTTGTATTGCGGCACAAAAATTTTTTCACAACACACCAAAACTTTCACCAACACCAACACACCACACCCCCCCAACACACCTCCCGGGGGGGACACGCTTTGTTTTTTCCTCCAAAACACTGAGCAAGCAACGCACAAAAAAAGCTCCCCCGCAAAACCAAAAAACAAACCCCCCGGGAAAAAAACCACCGGGCCCGGCACCAAAACCCCCGCCCACCACACCACCAAAAAAAACCCCACCCCAACACAACCCCGGGCTGGCCAGGCACTTTTTCGTTCCCGGGGGGGAAAAAAACCCCCCTTTACCCCGGGGCAAACCGCCACCCACCCCCAAACACCCTTTTTCCCCCTGCAAAAACCGCCTCACCCCAAACCCCTTTTTTCCCCCCCCCCCCCCACCCCCTCCTCCTTTTTTTCTCCCTTGGGGTTTTTTTCCCAGAACCCCCCCATTTTAAGGGAGGCAAATTTTGGGAGTTGACGGTTTTCCAAATAGTTTTAAGTTGAATTTTCCCTCGCCATTCCCCAAAATAGCTTTAACCCCCTTAAGATTTTAACAATTTTGGATGTCGTTCCCCCCGGGGGTGGAAAAAAAAATTGGGGGGTGAAACCCCACCGTTAACCCGCCAAAATAGCCAACCCCCGGGGGGGCTCCTTAAAACCAAGGGGCCCCCCCCTCTTTGGTTTCAAAACCCACTGGCGAATTTCAGACTTGGGGCCCCCGGGTCGAAGGGTTCCCTTTCCCCTTTTGCCCGGGGGTCCGAATTTTGGGGTTTGTTTTAGAACCCCTTCGGCCCCCCCCCAAAAAAACCTGTCTGGCCCCTTTAGATCCCGGGCTTCCCCACCCCTTTTTTTTTAAAATTTGGTTCCCCCCCCCCCTTCTATTCCTTTTGGAAACTTTACCCTTTAAAAACCCTCTTTTTTAAAAAAAAGGGTCTTACAAAAAAAAAAACCCAACCCAAAAAAAAAAAAAAAATTTTTATCCTTTGCCCCGGGTTTTTTTTTTAGGTTTCCCCTTTATTCCCCCCCCCGAGAAAATAGAAAAATTCTTGGGGTTTAATCAATTTTTTTAAGCCTGATTTTGCCCAATTTTCCCCCGAAGGGTTTGGTTGAAAAAGGAATCAAAAACCATTAAGCCCTTTAATTTTTCCCCCGGGTAAAGGTTTTGGAAAACTTTTGGTTTCGAAACCCCCCCCTGAACTCACCACACTCTACTTACCACACCTACCTAATTGATTAGCAAACACTCTTAGCCCAGATGGACATCGAACATTCCCGCCGACTTCGGTGTTACTTAACACAGTAATTATCTTAAGAGGGCTGCTACAACCTCCACGCATTCAACCAGCCTGACAATAGAACCAACACAGTGACCCACGGCAATACCATCTGAACAAATCCAAGGCCCCCTGCTCTTCACTGACTGTTTACACAAGAACCTCAGCTGACCGAGCATTTAGCACGCACTTGGAGCCCCGAGGTCGTAGTGGTTACACCTCTTCCCCCTTTCGCCACTGGGCAGGTCCGAACTCTCTCCTAGGTGTTGTTTGTCATCTGACCACTTCGGCCCCCTTCACACAGTTCGGCCGTGTGCGATGGGTAAGGTACCCTGGTTAATTGGTCTATTACCTATTTGTATACCACGTACAATGTCCCTTTGTCTCCAAGCGTCTAATGCCTTTTGTGAGAGGTTTCACGCTCCTTGACAAGCATATAACTTTGCGCTCTCACGCTTGTATTCACGCGCGCGCGCACACACACACACTTATACCACACACACACACCACACACACACACACACACACACACACACACACACACACACACACGCGCGCGCGCGCGCGCGCACACGCACGCTCGCATTCACACACACACACACACACGCACGCACGCACGCGCGCGCGCGCGCGCGCGCGCACGCACGCACGCACGCACGCACGCACGCACGCACACACACACACACACACACACACACACACACACACACACACACACACACACACACACACACACACACACGCGCGCGCGCACGCACTCTCGCATTCACACACACAGACACACACAGACACACACACACGCACACGCGCACACGCACACACACGCACACACACACACGCGCGCGCACATGCAAACACACGCACACACACACACACACACACACACACACACACACACACACACACACACACACACACACACACGCTGTGGATATGTCTCACACTTGAGTCTCGAGAACACACACATTGTAGGGCGGAGGCAGAATATGGGAAGTTGAAAATCGGGTCGCCGGAGGTGGAAGATAAGGTGGATGTCGGGTCGCCGGAGATGCAGGATGGGTAGCTGGACGCCGGGTTGTCAAGGATGAGACAGGGATAGGTGGATGTCGGGTCGCCAGGAGTGGAGGATGGGAACAGACCCACCTGTTGATCCAGGCATTATATGTGGCTGCAGAACCGGGGCAGGATGGCGGTCTGAAGGCTGCTGTGGTGATGAACACCAAGTGAGACCAGTGTCTCTTTGGTGTTCATATCGTAGCTGGGGCAGGAGGGGGTGCAAGGACTGCATCCAGCTCTCGCCACATGGTCTTCTAAATGGGCGTCCTCAGCAGAGGTTGTCTGCAGAATTTTGGGTCGGCGTATTTGAGGCTGTACGCCAACCTGTCTGTGCCCTTGGGGCTGGGGTGGAGGGGATCGGTGTGCATGTCCTTGCGTGGAGCTCCGCTTTTGGTGATGAAAATGGAGGTGTGGTCGGCATAGACAATGTTTTCTTTGGCACACACTGTAGTGAGGGTCAAGTTGGAGAGGTGGACGGTCTTTTTGAGAGGGTGCTGTCCCATTGGGAGGATGATGGAGGAAGCCAATAGTCTAGCCTGAGGGAAAACATGTTTGATGTTTTTGATCAGCTGTGCCCATGTGTTTTCCGTGATTGATGTATGTTTGCACGTGTTTATTCCAATGTGTAGTATGATTTGCTGTGTGGTGTTAATGCGTGGAATGTGTTTAAGCCAATGAATAAGATCATCGACAGTGAGGGCACCAGAAGGGAGCGTCTTCAGGGAGGGAAGGGGAAGGTCAACGGTTGTCGCATACAGCCCTGTTGGGGTTGGGAGGGGAATTTTGGGGGTTTTGGAAATTGTTCGAATCACCGGGGTTGGGATTCAAAACTCTTAAACCGCACCCTTTTCTTGCACTTTTCCCTGTCAGAACAGCCTGTCGCAGGGTTACCCTGGTCAAAATGACAAAGGGGCTTTTTGGGCCCATCCCCCCACATTTCAAGGGGCCCCTTTTACGGGATTTAAAAAGTGTTTTGAAAAATGACTTGTTTGGCTAGCAAACCATTATCATAAATTTAAACCCTTCGAAAAAGAACTCTGTTAGTGTGGTGGTGTGGTGTGGGTGTGTGTGTGTGGTGTGTGTGTGTGTTGTGATGTGTGGTGCCTATAAAGAATGCCTTGCCTGTCCCATCATGCAAGCGCACACCCTTCAGGAAAAAATGTCGGGGCTGCAAAATTAGTGGATCAAAAACTCTAATTTTGATAGAAATTTGTGGTAAACCCCACTAACGGACTGTAAACCAAAAAATGGTGATGACGGGGGACTTTTTCCCCTTTCTCAAAGTTTTTATCCAAAAATTAATAAACAAAACTTTCGGGAAAATCGTCAGCTGATGAATCACTATGTAGTCGTTTTGTCTTACGCACAAGTCAACTTGGGTCTTTCAGGTGCGAAAAACTGATCATGGCGTTTTGAAATGGAAGTCCTTCCTTGCATCCAAAACATACCAAAAAAACAAGATTAAAACAAGAAAATAAAGAGACATAAATTTTAAAATTTAAAAAAGACAAAACGGTAAATTTTCGGGGAAAATCTCTTGTCTCCTATTTCTCTAAAATTTTTTGTTTTTTGTGTATGTGTCCGACGAAGAGTATTTTCTTAAAAATTTGACCTTTTGCATGTTAAATTAAATTGGTGTCTCTTTATTTTCTGTGTTTTGATTCATGGTCGAGGTACTTGCATCTTTTTGATTCAGTATTTTTTTTGCCTTTTTTTTTTAAAAAACATACCTTTTCAAACCCACACCACGGTTTCTTTCTTGCTCAAGCGTCTTCTGCCTCTCCCCATTTTTCGCTGCTTCCTTGCATTCATGAGAACTATGATCAATGCCGTCTACATGGCGACAGAGTTACTTTACGGAAATTGCCCGTTCCCCAGACAAACTGTTTTTTTCAGTTCCGACGTTTCGTCGACCGAATTTTTTTAAACGACATTTCGCAAATTTTTCTTGCCCCGCGGGGGTTTGAAAGTCAATGGAAAAAAGTCAACGGAAAAAAAAAGTCACGGGGGACCCGTCTACCCCAAAAGAAATCGATGGTTTTAGATTGAGTAGGGCGAAGCCCGAGAGAGGGAAGGACGAATGAACGAAGCCTTTAGGCCAACCCTGCTCTTCGACGAAATGTCGTTCGACGAAACGTCGGGGACCCGTTTTTTTTCCCGTGTTTACGGCAACACAACAGGACATCTTGCCGCCTCATACCAAGCAGGGGAAAAAGGGGTCCCCACGTGACTAAACTTTTTTTTAGAACACGGGGGTCTATTTTCACTGCCTGTCACACTGGCTCCACATGGGGCTAAAAATCGTGACTGAATCTTTCGGCGTTTCCCGACGGGTAGAGGGCTGCGGTTGACCAAACACAAGACGCCTGCCCGGGCAAAATTTTGGCTTTTTTTTGGAGGCATGACCATAAACTAAAAAAATTTCCCAAAAAACTGGCGCAACAACTTTCACAGACAGATCGCTACCCTAGAAAGAAAACCGAAAGCAACCCAAAAGGCGACAGTAACTACACATGATTGGGCAAAAATTCATGTTCGCAGCAGCAGCCAATAAAATCGCGGAAAAAATGAAGCTTGTCTGCCGGGTCCTAGCGCGTCAGTCCCGGGGGTAGGCCTAAATGTGAGCACGGTGGCGCACTGGTCCAAAAAAGCGATCGCCCTTTGACACACGGCAAGCAAGTCGATGCGGCATTTGGGGAAAGCGATGGGGTAATGCCGCAGGGCGCACTAGTAAACCGAACCCTGGCCCGTGTAAAAACGTGATGGTGATGATTTTTGGGTGGTACGTTGTTTGCACCTTGGGCCTTTACAAGTCATCACTGGGGAGGCTGGTGGGGATAGAGGAAAAATCGCTTTGCCCGCTGGGGGAAAGAGGCCGTTAGGTTGGCGTAGTCGGCCCATTTACACTAAAACAGCCAGATTCATGACCCCAACTCTGGTTGTTTTAAATGCACCAATAAACTTTGTAAAATATTTGTCTTGCGATTGGGGAAAGGGGTAAAAGGGGAAATTTTTAAAGTGAGTTGCGGGGGTCTTTTTAATGTAAATCGGGGGAACCCAGTCACAAAGCGCGTCACTTTTATTCTGACCAAAACTGGCTGTGAAAGCGGGGGTGGGTGAAAAAAGGGAGTGGGGGAGGGGGGGGGGGGATGTGGGGAGTGAGGGGGGGGGGGGTATGGGGGGGGAGGAGGGAGGGGATGGGGAAGAGAACGGAAAGGGGGCCGACTCGGGGCCACTTGCTCCTCCCCCAAGTTTCGGGCAAAAGCGACCTAGAATCCATATTACTTTATCTGACAAGTAAGACTTCAAAAACCAAAAATAACGTTTATCTAAAAACAAACATACTGTGCAGGGTTATCCTTTTTTAAATACAAAATTTAAAAAACTTTCAGATTTCATTTTTTTGTTTAAATCCTGTGTTTTTTCCTGATCGTTTTAATAACATCTTTTTCACGCAAACATTCTTCAAATGAGTCTCTGCTTCATGTGAAATCACACAGCTTTAACTGTTCCTAAAGTCTTTTAAAAAAAACCCATTATATTTCGGCATAAAAAACCACACCTTATCCCGGGATTCTTCCACTGAAAAACAAGTTTTTTATAAAGTGTTTCTCTTTTTAACATGTCTCTTTTCGCCGAACGTCATCAAAATAAAAGTCAGGCATGAATTCTTCCCCAATGCGGGTTCCCACCCTGAGAACTCAGATGGGCATTTTCGTGATTCGTTCAAAACCGTTGAAAAAATGGAGGGGGGAAGGGGGGGTGTGACCTAAATTTCCCCCCGACGAACCGGGGGAAGACCTGGTCCCCTTAGCCAAGGCCGGTGACCGACTTTGCCAGATCGATGGGGCAATTTTGACATTTACCTCCAAACCACTCGGTTGCCCCGGAAATGGCAAAGGGCTCAGCGAATTTGGTCAATGAAGTGTTAGATCATTTCGTGGTACGCTTTGACTGTGTTGCGTGCGAGAGCTCGAATAGGCTAGCTTGAACCCAACACTAAGCCGTTTGGAACGACTGTACTTGTGATCGCACAAGGGTGGGTTTTTTCCCTACGGACGGGTATTTTTCGCAAAAAAGGAAAAAAAAGCAAAACTAGTCCCCAAAGGGCCCCTCAAATCACGCAAATTTTTTCGCGGATCCTGTTTCTAAGCCCTTTTCACGGCAAATATTTTCGAAAAAATCAACAATGTCAAAATAGGCAAAGATCAGCAAGTTTCCATCGTCAAGTGGCAGGGTGTAAAATAGATGGAACAACAAGTGGGGGAAGAAACTACAACGGTGACCAAAGACAAAAGAAATTGGTTCGACTTGGGGATGCCATTTACAAAATCGACATCGCTGGAAAAGCCAAATTAATGGGTTCGGGGATCTTGAACTATGGTTCAAAGGGAAAATCCTTGCTGATGAACACTTACAACGAAAGATCACCAAAACATCTGGAAAACCCGACTGACGAACCGGCCACTGGGGCAATATTGAACCGGCAAGTAGAACCTATTATCAGACTTATTCCCCAAAAAGCGAGAGAGAGCGGGGTGTGTATACATCAGGTCAGGATCGAATCAGGGGGGTTGTAACAAAAACAACTTAGCCTTTTTTTCCAGTTTTTTTTTTATGTTTTGCATGTTTCATCACGTTAATTAGTTTTACACAGGGTACCTACCAAACTACGAAAAAACAAGATAAAGGGTTGACAGGTCTTAAATTAAGACAGAAAAAGACCAAATGAAAGAAAAATTTTTCTCTTAAGTAAGGCAAAATGTGTTAAAAACACTTGTATGGATGTTTTTAAGGCTTAAAATTAAGAAAAAGCTTCAGCTTCAGGGGCTTCGCCTCCCCACCCCCCCCAGGGGCGTTGCCCCCCGGACCCCCACGGGGGGCCCTTTGCGGCCCCCAGACCCCCCCCCCTTTTTTAGACCAAAACACAATTTCTCAAAATCATCCTGATAGTGTCGCGTTCCTTTAAACAGTCATAAAAAATGTTCTAAACATCACTCATTTATTTCAGGATTAACTAAAAATTTTGTCATCATCTGCCATATAAAACCCTTTTTTATGATATGCTTTGTTTTCCTTTAAGTGGGGCAGAAAACCAAATATGATTAAAAATTTTAGCGATAAAATGTTTGTAATAGTCTAGGCAAATATTTTTTTTTCCACAAACCCTCTGCCCACAAATCAATGAGCAATGAGGATTTTGGCATAAAGTTTAACTGCTCCAGGTTTTAAAAAAGAATTTAATCTAATCCCGTTATTATTTTTTTTTTTTCCCTCCGTAAAAATTTTTCATATAATAAAACCCCATGAGGCCCAAATGTGTAAGATTAATCCCCAATTTAGTTTTGTAAATTTTTTTCTATTTAATCAACATGATTTTGTTACTTGTTGTTATGATCTTAATTCCTACCATTGTGAAGAACGACGAGGGAACTGAAGGCGTTTAACGCTAAGTTTTTTCCCCGCTAATATTAATTTTTTTATAAGGTCATCACTAACCCCCCACAACCCCCTCCCTCTCCAAAATCTTTAAAAACAGAAATTTCAAATACATTGTAACGTTCTCCTAATTTTTTGCTTGGAAAGAAATGTAATTTTGTGAAGCTTTTTTTTTCAACTGTTTTTTTTCGTGGGGGAGTACTGTTTTTTTTCCCCTACGGGGTTATTTCAAATTTTTTTCCGACTATTGTCGTCCGGCATAAACTTACATTAAAGGGCCCGAGTTGAATGCTTTTCTGAAACTTTTTGCGGCTAAAATATGTAAATGGGCTTAGAATTCAAATTTTATGTCCCTTCAAATTGGGGTTCAAAGCCATTTAGGTCGGGTTTTTGAACTATTTTTTTAAATTTATACTGGTCAAAATTATTTGCCCCAGATTGGCGTTTTTCTAGTTTAGGGAAAAGTTTTGCTGTCGCCAACCTCTTTTCTTTATATCACCACTTTTGTGTACTCAAAAAACCAAAAAAAGCGCCTATCCACCCCTTCTGTTCAAAAACCGCAACGTCCCGAAGGTCTTTTAATTCTAAAATTATACACCTTACAGGGGCTAAGAACTCCTGGTTTTTTCTGGCCACGCGACATTTTTTTAAACAACTTTTATTTTATTTCCAAAAAAAATTGCAGGGTTTTCACATTTCCCCCGGGTTTTCCCCGTTTTGTCTTTGATTTTTATATTAAATGATCCAACCCCCCCACAAAATAACCTTTTAAAATTAAATTAAAGGGGAATTTAAAAATTTCATAAACGCAATTGCACTTTCCCCCCGAGGAAAGCTCTTAAAACTTGAGGGCCTTTCCCTCATATAAGTTTTCATCAGTGCCCAGTTCATCCAAAGAACATAGAGTAAGAATGTAATGCAAGATCGGGGGACTTTTCCCCCCCAAAGTAGTTTTGTTGGTGAACTCTAAATATATAATTGTTAGCTTAAAGCCTAAATTTTTTGCTAGCTCTTTATCAAAAAATAACCTGTTTCTCTTCAGGCTTAATAAAACATTGTTTTCAGTTGCATTGTTAAATTGAGAGTAATTTTAAGTTATATTTTCTTTTAGTAGCAAAACCCTAATTTAAACCCTAGCTATTTTTTAACTGGCTAAATTTTGGGGGCCCTGTTTTGTCAATTTTTTGAATCTTTTTATTTTTCCTGGATTCACTTATATTAAACCATACGACTTTGTAAAATATTTCATGAAGCGCAACCATTTTGGCCCCGCATTCGTTATCAATAGCATGTTCTAAAAACGAAGGACGGTCTTGGGTTGTTATGTTACAAACATTTTTTAAACGAAATAAAAATGAGCGCGTTCAATATACTGATGCAAAATATTCTGTTGGGCCGCACTACAATCTTAAAAAATAGCAACTGATACTCTTGACATTGCTGTGACCCAGACTGCCTCTTTCATAAAAAGGTGAGTACTCCATTAAGCAGATATCTTAACCCCCCTATTGAAAACGACCACACCAAGAAAGCGTGGTTTAGTCATCCGATGCAGTTTTATCAGAACCAGTTAAACTTTGCTGTGTTTTGCGCATCAACTGGGTGTGGAGTGTCGTATGCCGATCATTTAAATCACCATGATCCTTTGGTGAGGTCAGTGTACAGATTTCATTTCTATTACACCTTCAGGCGTATTTTGACTGAATTGCAAGCGCCATTGCCAAATGACAAACCGTTTAATCCACTCAGCAACATAATAGACATGAAGGCTTTTAAAAGGATCTGTAACGAATTCAATATTAACATCAAGACAGGCTTTAGACAAAAGTTGGATCATAATCATGGTCTAGGCGACCTTTATTTTCGGGGCACGCACAGAAAGTATAACTATGACTGGCATCCTCCTTTCAAATCTTTCTTTTTGGCACAACTGTTGAGCCGGGGTCCCTACAGCAAGAGCATAAAACAGCAGGGACAACTTTTATCTTAGACACTTCTAAGGGCCTAACTAGAGCGGGAATAGAACGAATAAACGACTCTATCGTACTTACTTTTGGTGTTGCTAGTTCACAAGCACAGGCAAGATCGAGCATAACTGATCCTTCTACTGGCTTTGATGCACAAAAACAATACTTACAAATTTAGAGGACGCCATTAATTCTACTGTTGATTTGCCTCAAGTATTAAAAGTACCAAAATGTTTTACAATACGCAAGATCAAAAGTAGACTTTGCTGTTGGCACTGGTTTAAAACATGCTGCCTTCTGACCTCAGACCCCAGTAGGAATAATAATAAACTATAATAATGAAATTTTTATAGCGGGCAATGAACAGAAGGTTGGGAAAAACGAATAAATTCTGAGGCCAGTAAATTACAAACAATAAAGAACACCCCAAAATTAAGTCATCTAATTCCCGAAGTCCAAACCCCCAAAGTCAAATTTAAGACTCAGCAAAGCTCGCAGACCTGTTCGCGATGACCATGAATATGAAAAGACCCGCGCTTGTTCTTGATTAACTGCCTAGGATTACTTGGGCTTTTTTCTTACTAAAAATTAACCCAACTATTACAAGAACTAATGCCCATAAGTGCTCGGCCATAAAGCCAACTACTTTGCTTTCAGTAACAAAAGCCAGCTAACGAACCGCCTAATATACCGGGGAAAGCGTCACGGCTTTTCCAGCTATTTTTTTTAATAAACTTGCAAGATGATCAATCTTTTTTTTTTCCCATGATTTATCAGGCGGGGGCGATGGCGGCGGAGGGACTGGACTTTGACCTCCACTGCCGCCTGTAATAGCCATCACCAGTGTACTTATTGCAAATCCTAAGGCCGTTATAACGCTTGCTAATGTGACTCCATGCTCTCTAAACAGCGTTCTATTCGTTCTGCTAGTGTCGTGTCTTCATATAAAATTCTTTGGATAGTTTCTCTTATTCTCTCACTTGAGTTCGTAATTGGTCTCGGTTAGTAGACAACACTTCTAGTCTTGCTGATCTTTCTTGTTCAAGATCTTTTAGTCTTTGGGTTATTCTTTCTTTAATATCATGCCCTAAGTTGGCGTCATCAGCCTCAACGAGTTTTTCTTTTTCTCTTTTTATATGCTCATCTAGTTCACCTAGTTTTGCTAAATTGTTTGTTAATTCGCCTCTAATGGTTCTTAAAGCATGATCAAGGGCCGTTATTCTCGCATGGGAGGGGATCGTTAATAGTTTTAACGCTGTTTCTTCTGAAAAACTGGTTTCTGCTCTATTACATTTATTAATTCACCTGCTGATTGATTTAATTCTTTAAGTTCCATGTTTTGTATTTGGTTAGCTGTTGGGAGTTCCTGCAGTGTGTTTTGAAGTTTAGAAACTGCCTCCCCTTAATTTTGGTCTAACAAGACCAAGGCGATTTTGATCTTTCACACTGAGTCTTTGTATAATTGTACACTTGGCTAAAAACTTTGATGGGTCTGGTTTAGTTGTAAGCCGAACAGATTCTCCTTGATCGCCCTTTACAAACAAATGACCATCTTCTAATTCAAAATCATTTGGGTCTATAAATTCGGGAGGTTCTTGACCTAAACTTTGTAAAATGCTCCGACCGTACTTTCTGTTAATTCACGCCGCATTGAGAGCGCTGAGCGATGCCGTGTCAAAGGGATCATTTCACTCATATCGTCTCTAGGGTCAAAAACATCATAATCTTCTTCATCTTCAATTCCTGCCATGTTTTAAATAATTAACTTTTTATTTTGTTTATAAAAAATGTCAGCACATGGCTCGATTCTTGACCCGTATAGAAAGCTGAAAGAACCCCTTGGCGTGAAAGGAAATAAACGGAATATTACTGTTCCAAATAATCCATCTACTATTGATGCAGATCAAATTCTTACTGTCAAATTTCCAGACCTAGGAGCGGATGATTTGATTGTGCCAGGCTCTGCGCGACTTACTTTCAAAATAGCGCTCGCTTCAACAACAGACCCAAACAGGACAGTTGTGCAGAATCTGGGGCGGGCAATCGTTAAGAAAATTTCTATAAAACTTGAGGGGCAAGAAATATTTTCTTTACACAATGCAGACATATTTTTAACCTATTCTGATCTATGGCTAACCGGGAATGAAAGGGCTGATCTTGCGTTTCAAGGAATCGAAAATGAAGAAGCGCTAAAACATAGAATAGGTCGCAGATATTAAAGACGGCAAAAAGTATGTAGCGTAAATTTTGCGTATGGAAATCGCTTTTCCATCCCAGATTTGAGTTGTTAAAAGCGCATGCCCATACTTTCAAGGAAAACAAATTAAAAGCAA
>JAFLJL010006462.1:5000-10932 GCA_018398815.1 Conus ventricosus
AGTTTGTAAATGCACAGTTTCTGCAGGGTTTTTCTGGTTTGAATTGATTATTTACTTTTAGACTTCATTTATTTCATGTTTTAGCTTGCTGTTCTTATGTATTTAGGGTATGTATGCTTGTATGTCTCTGTGTGTGAGTAGGGATGCTGATATGGTTCTCAAAAAATTGGACAGAAGTTCAGACCATAGTCAATCATCGACCCAGGATCCTTTCAAGCATATTTATAGTGAAGGATCTATCGACCTGCATCATCCTGCACGCTGCGAAACTGTCAAAATATTTATACGGGAGACCTGTTGTGCGGAGATCAACAAACATGACTGTACCCATCCTGCTTCTACCAGAGCCAGATAGTTTTGCTAGTTTATTTCAGATAGGCATATTATTTCAAAACACATACAAGGTTCCAATAATGAAAGTTTACTGCCAAGTCTGATAAATTTTCCTCAAAAGCGCACCCTTGTAACATTTAATGAACTATCTTTCGTGTAAAAAAAAAAAAAAGTCTGAAAAATCTTATTGATTTCCACATAAAAATACTTTGATTCCTTGTTTTCAGAGCTCGGTTGCTGACCTTTTGGCTTGAGCATAGACTGACTAATGCCTTGGCCGTGTCGGCGCGTTCGAAGTCCTGCGACATGTTCCAGTCTTTATGCGCTTTTAACGTAACTTCACAGTCTGAAAAGGATGTCGTTAGCCGACAAACGTAAGCTGTGCTCCTGTCAACTTGCCACATGACAGGACTTTGATCAGAGACCGCATTAGTGGTCATATTATTTTGTTTCTACTATAAATCATAATAACAATCTGCATTAAACAGTGATAGTAGTAGAAAAAGCAGCAGCGTCACAAGAAAACAAACCAAACAAACAAAAATCCCACCACCACCAACAAAAGTGATGATGATGATGATGATGTTGACAGGTGCAGTTCCAAATGAATTTATCCCAAAGCCTCGTGTGCTAACCCACATCATGCACGCTCACGTCAACATGTGCATTCCACATAACAGACAATTATAATGACATACTACTACTACTATGATAATATAATAGATAATTTTGAAATTCGTTGATTGAAACAGTCTTCAAATTAATTAACCATATGTTTTATAAGAAGAATTGGGATGGAGTATAATTATCAAGATACGTATATAATACTTATAAATCAAAGTTAGTAGCAACTAAAATTGGCACAGGAGTCATTTTTCTATGGGAGTCAATATTTCTCCGTAACCATGGGAGTCAATTATTCTACTAGAAGGAGTCAATATTCACCGTAGAATATCCAAACCTGTAGAAACTGAACGGTTCTTTTTTCTCCATCATTGTGCATTTTTTCGCCTTTTGCGCCACGAATATGGGAAGATAAGTGATTTTTTTTCTTTTTGTTTTCAATTGCATAAGTTGTTGTTGGTTTTTGCCTGAAAAAGACCAAGAGATTGAAGTGCATTGTGTTTTGTCTGTAATGTGTTTGTCTGTATCTGTGGCGATAATAACACTGTTTCTTTTTAAACTTTGCCTTCATTTTCCGCCTTTAGTACCTCGTTTTGATACGAAAACCATCCAGTCACTAAAGGTGTGCAGATATAACGCCTGAGTGGTGGATAGGTGAGAGAGAGAGAGAGAGAGAGAAAAAAGAAATTACCAAAAGCATCGTGACGAATATGTTTTCAGTGTAATCTCATCCGCTAGTAGAATCGGCGTGTGAATTGGCGTGTGCATTTGCAATACACATTTTGGTTGGTACATGAAGTTAATAGGATTATACAGCGGCAGGAATTCCTCTAACTATTTTTTCAGTACATGAAATCAGCTGGATTGTGTATCTTTTTCTTGGTTATTTTTTCAATACATGAAGTTTATTGGGTAGGCGTCTTGCCTCCCGATTATTTGCCTGTACATGACGTTTATTGTATTGTGTGCTTTACTTCCATGTGTTTGTCAATATGTTAAGTTAATTCAAATGTTTGTCTTGCCCACCAGATGTTTGCAACCCATAAAGTTTTAAAAAAGGGTAGTTGTGGCAATCCAACCGGGCATTTTTTTCTGTCAATCCTATATGTTTTTAAACAACAATTGAAAAAAAAAAAAAGAAACAAAAGGTAAGGTAACAAAACAAGCTCCACTCGTTGAATCAACGCCCATCTTGCGCGGAATTGGATGAAGATAACGTGATTGCTCCTTCCTTCTCGTTGTCCTGAGTTGTGTATCTGCCTGAAGAAGTACTTAGAGGTCGAAACGCGTCGTGTTTTGTCTTTAAATCGTTTGTCAACGTTTTTTCGGAGGAGCCCTAAAAGATACTTTTAAAAAATTTGTTGAAAGCAATGTAAGAAACAGGAAACGGTCAGAAATCATCACACCAATGTTGAACGATGCTCTTGGTATCTAGAGGTCGCGCATGGGCAGTGAAATCATCACACAAGGTTGAACGATGCTCTTGGTATCTAGAGGTCAGCGCATGGGCAGTGAAATCATCACACAAGGTTGGAACGATGCTCTTGGTATCTAGAGGGGCAGCGCAGGGCAGTGAAATCATCACACAATGTTGAAACGATGCTCTCGGTATCTAGAGGTCAGCGCAATGGGCAGTGAAATCATCATCAATGTTTGAACGATGCTCTCGGTATATAGAGGTCCCGCCGCATGGGCAGTGAAATCATCACACAATGTTGAACGATGCTCTCGGTATCTAGAGGTCAGCGCATGGGCAGTGAAAACATCACACAATGTTGAACGAAGCTCTCGGTATCTAGAGGTCAGCGCATGGGGAGTGAAATCATAAAACAATGTTTGAACGATGCTCTCGGTATTAGAGGTCAGCGCATGGGGAGTTTAAATCATCACACAATGTTGAACGATGCTCTCGGTATCTAGAGGCAGTGCATGGGCAGTGTCGCCACGCGGACTGGCCCCACAGCCACGGAACAGAAAACCTCCAGTTAGTCCTCGTTCTCCTTCCCCTCCACTTTGATTCCATTCATAAGGTAGGTCACTAGCTGATGCCCCTAAGGTTGACAAAACCATGCCCTGATGATGAGGCCTGGCTTTCCCTTTCAGCTCCTGGTCTCCAGATTTAAATAAATACATGAATTAAAAAACAAACAGATAATCATAGCACAGAAACAAGAAAAACCGGCTAAAGACCCTAAGGGAAAACAGACACTTCGGAATCACGACCAGCACCCATGGTGAACAGTATGTACTGTTTCGACATCTTCATCACCAGACTGCCACAACTGAGAAAGTTAGAATGCTCTAAATCGACTTCCGATCGACATGAACAAGTCAGATCTGGATACATCAAGCTGGAACAGACATTAAAGTCCAGCTGGAACAGCATTTAATGTCAGAGTATAATAATCAGAATATTTGGTTTCTAATACATATCTCACAGAGAACTAATAAGATGCAAGGAAACCCAGCTTCTCTTATTAGTTCTGCCCATCCCACTGTTAGGGCCTACAGCTAAAAAGCCCAGCAGACTCAACTAGTTATGTCATGGCTGTCGTCTTGCATAACAAGATAGGCAATGTCAGTGTGACGAACACATGCCTTATGAAATACAGCGCAAAGGATAGGTGGGACAAGCAGGGAATTCATGAAACAGTAACTGTGTAAGTGATCACAGTAGTAAAGGAAAGGTTAGTTCTATAAAATGAATGTATTACTTACAGTTTTAATTGCAGATTTACAGCTGTACTACTCGGGAACATCTTTGCGCACGGGATAATTGGAAAGGTCTCGACAATTTCCTTCATTATGCCAGGTTTGACAACACTAGTGCATATAAGGTCCTCCATGCTTACTGAGAGCATGACAACTAAAAGTTTAGCACAGACACACATGCACCGCACTCCCACACCCATCCCCTGCACACACCACACACACACACACACACACACACACACACACACACACACACACACACACACACACATATATATATATATATACACCACACACGCACCGCACGCATGCATGCATGCATGCACGCACACACACGCACGCACGCACGCAGGCACGCACGCACGCACGCACACACACACACACACACACACACCTTACACACACACACATTACACACACACACGTTACACACACACACACACACACACACACACACACACACACACACACACACACACACACACACACACACACAAGGGCGGGTGTGCAGTTGGGGTTGGGTGGGTTATAAACAGTATCATAAGACAACGTGTTTGTTCGGCATCGTGTACAACAGTAGTCTATGTACATAAATGGATCTTTTCTTTCCCTATATCTGGAGACAACCAACAAGAAATTGCCCTCAGTTCATAGAAACGGACAGAGTGCAAATACCGCAAGTTACGCACACGACATCTTGAAGTCTACTCCAAGCACTGCAATCCAGAAAAATGCATAGACAGATCACGTCTTCTTTCGTTCACTAAGTGGCGACCACATCAGAGACAGTCAGTTTTAAATGTAGAGTCTGATCTTTATGTTCAACACAAACCACCACACAAAATAGTAGGAAACACATCCACCCATAGATTCAAACGAATAAAGAATAACATAAATAGACGGGGAATTGGAAACAACACACTGCATATTGTTCCATTATTTGAGACTCTTACCAATCATGTCATATCCCACCGCACTGCATCATACCCCACCGCACTGCATCATACCCCACCGCACTGCATCATACCCCACGCGCTGCATCATACCCCACCGCGCTGCATCAAAGTCCACCACACTGCATCATATCCCACCACACTGCATCATATCCCACCACACTGCATCATATCACACCACACTGCATCATATCCCACCACACTGCATCATATCCCATACAGTGCATCATACCCATACAGTGCATCATATCCCACACAGTGCATCCTGTCACGTAAACCAACATCACATACTGAGAGCAGGGCGTAAAAACTGACACAATGATGGCAGTGTTCCATACAAATCCTATCGCACCTACGATTAAGACATCAAATGTTAAGACAAACATAGAATGCTATACCAAACATCAGATGCACTGATCATATACACCCATGAACAAGTGCGTCAGACTGTTACGACCACCATTTGATTATGAAGATCAATGGACATCATTAAAAATCATCAACAACAACAACAACAACAACAACAACAACAACAACAACTACACCGCTACTACTACTACTACTACTACTATACTACTACTGCTACAAATAATAATTATAAAACGACGACGACAACGGTGGCGGCGGGCGGTGGCGTACTGAGAAAATGGGAATGGGAAGGGAAAGTTTGCAGAGGTCCCAGCCTCGGCACACAGAGCGGGATGAACCTAGTCACCTGTCTTGTTCAGTTCAGTTCAGTTCAGTTCAGTGGTTATTTGAACGCCTGCTCATCATGGATGGATATTAGACGATATCAAAAGGCAACAGAGATCGCTGAGAATGTCAGACTTACTGTCTCTGATCATTTCTCTCACCTCTTTCCTTCACCTGTAGAAGCTAGACACTCCACTAACTCTCGGAAAAACACACACCAACGGTCTGCCCAACTCTGACTGGGCAATACATGTGTTGTATAAAATCTGGTCGATGATTTCAAATGCGCAGCATTCATATCTTGTAATTTGTACATAAAAACTGTCTAATACACCCCCCCCCCCCCCCCCCGCCAGAAATGACTGCATTCAACTAGCATATTGCACACCAGACAACACGTCCTATCATCCTACAACGCATTAGCACGAATCGACTTCAGCATTATGACGCGAAAGCCAATCATATTATGCTATCACGAATCCACCGCTCACACACAGAGCAAAGTGCAATGCATCCTAGTCACCATGTAAACGTTACTTTTTCTTTCATTTCTTCTTTCATCTTCTTATTTCTTCTTTGAATTTGTTTAGACAGCTGGGGCATTACTGTTCGAGCCC
>JAFLJL010006463.1:0-2500 GCA_018398815.1 Conus ventricosus
GCGGCGCAGCGTGTGTTGTCCTCAATACAAGGACGTGACCCCCCACGCCCCCCCCCCCCCCCCCTCCTCCAACATCCTCTCCACTCAGCGGAAACTTGTCGGAAAACAGGATGCCCGCCCTTCTTGACCCCCATCACGCCACGCACACACGTACGCACGCACGCACGCACGCATGCACAAAACAAACAAACAAACAAACAAACACGCTCTCAAACACACACACATACACGCGCGCGCGCGCGTTCTTAATTCCTCTAGAGTCTTTCTCGTATTTTTCATCTGCGTTTCTAACGAGGTTATCACTCGAGGAGTAAAAAAAAAAAAAAGAAACAAAACTTTATTTGCGGAATTTTTCTTTTAAGACTCTGACCCTTCACTTCAGCAAAATTAGAACGCTCTTCGTCGATTTTCAAAAAATATATATATATTTTTTAAATAAAATTTTAAAAAATCTTACTCGACTTTTTACATGCTGATTTTCTCCGAAAGCACTTGTGACTTCGTAATTTCATCATCACGGATTTTCGAGATCTTCGCTATTCTCAAATATTTTCAACACTAAAATCATGGCAGAATTCATCACACACACACACACACACGCACGCGCGCGCGCGCGCGCGTTCGCGCACACAGACAGACAGACAGACAGAGACAGAGAGAGAGAGAGATGGAGGGTCTCCAAAGAGAGAGTGTTTACAAAACACACACACACACACACACACACACACACACACACACACACACACACACACACCGAACCAAAACAAAACCGAACAAACACAAAAGACTTCTCCTTTGAGGTTTGGAGACAAGCCGTGAACCCACATTGACCGTTTTCCAAGTACACACACGCGCGGGCGCTTACTCCCAATCATTTCAGAGAGAGAGAGAGAGAGAGAGAGAGAGAGAGAGACAGACAGACAGACAGACAGAGACACAGAGAGAGAGAGTGAGAGCGACAAAGAGAAGAGCGGAAAAGGGGCCGAGGGGGAGGGGAGTTGGGGGGGGGGGGGGAGTGGGAGATTCTCACCCATTCCTTCGCCTTGCTGAACACGCACGCGTGCGCGCGCCACGCGCGCGCACACACACACACACACACATGCTCGCGCGCGCGCATACACACACACACACATAAGTACGCGCGCAACACACACACACACACACGCGCGCGCGCACACACTCACACACACACACACACACACACACACACACACACACACACACACACACACGCACGCACGCACGCACGCACGCGCGCACACACACACACACACACACAGTGGCAAACACATGCGCACGCACGCGCGCGCGCGCGCGCACACACACACACACACACACACACACACACACACACACACACGCACGCGTGCACGACATTCACACCCTTAACAGTCCAACTCTTTTGCCCCATCGATTTAACCCTCTCTCTCTCTCCCTCTTAACCTTTCCCTTTCAACTGTTCGTTACAAACGGTTCTAACAGTGTTTCCTTATTGAAATCTCCATCTCTTCAGACGGTAAAACGACCCAGGAGCTGTGCCATCAATACACAACGGCACACACACACACACACCAACCAGGCAAGCAGTCGTGTCGTGTAGGCTTTCTCTCTACTCGCTCTGTCGCTCGCAACAAAAATGTCAACGCTCGTGTGAGCTCTGACCTCTGACTTCTTCGTGTCTCGCGTGTGCGCGCGCGCGCGCGCGCGCGTTTGCCGACCGCATGGCCCTGGCCAGAGAACGGGGCCGCAGTGACACACTTTTCCCCTTACCCTCCTGACACACTTTTAGTTCCCCCCCATACCCCCCCCCCCCCACACCCAGCCTCCCACCTCTCTCTCTCTCTCTCTCTCTCTCTCTCTCTCTCTCTCTCTCTCTCTCTCCGTCTCTGGTTGTCTGTCTGTCCCTATCTCCTTCTCTGTCTGTCTGTCTGTCTCTGTCCGTCCGTCCGTCCGTCTCTCTCTCTCTCTCTCTCTCTCTCTTCTCTCTCTCTCTCTCTCTCTCTTTTGGTTAAATGGACACGATTTAATCACATGGCTATCCATCCTCAAAAAAACTAAATTCATGATGATAACTACTAGACAGAAGCGTCAAATTCTAAGCCAGAATCTACCAGTACTTTGTATTTCTAATGAAACCATCGAAGAAGTATCCAGTCACAAAGTCTTAGGAATAACAATAGATAATAATCTAACTTGGTCAAAACACTTAGAGTCTTTATCTAAAAACGTTGCAAGAAAACTACATCTTCTAAAAAGGATTAAGAACTTCTTAAATTTGCATGCAAGAAAACTATTTTTTCACTCTTATATTCAGCCTATTATCGACTATGCCTCAACACTTTGGGACTCGGCGAGCAAGAATTCACTCAAACCACTAACTAGCCTTCACAAAAGAGCTGTCAAAGTAACATTAGGTCATCCATCTTCACTGGTAGATTCAGACTATAAGCAATCAGGCATTCTCCCATTTAAAAGCCAAACTTCTATACAATAAAGGACT
>JAFLJL010006464.1:7500-11434 GCA_018398815.1 Conus ventricosus
TTGTCTGTATCTGATCGCAGTATGTGGCTAAAGTCTGGCGTGGTATATCGGCTGACCACAATGTCCACAGACGGTCATTTCTGGCACGCTCAGTTTGACACTGCACGCCTGTTCAAATTGCTGTGTTGTGTTATATAACACTGCATTCACCGTAGTCTGTTCTTCTGGGTGGTATTGTGTTGTACGCCTGTTCAAATTGCTGTGTTGTGTTATATAACACTGCATTCACCGTAGTCTGTTCTTCTGGGTGGTATTGTGTTGTACGTCTGGTATTTTACAATTCAAAAGTTCGGAAAGTTTTGTGACCGGATATTACGTTTCTTCGACCAAGGGCGGTAACCTAGAACTCCTCTGAATCCTGTTTGTAGATTAGGGCCCAGAGGAAGTCATGAATGGATAAAAGAATGTATTTTCAGACTGACGTTGTGGGTACACTGGTGAAATTGCTGACAGCGTGTGGTTTCTCATCTCTTGACGCGGAGCCCAGACCGTATTAGTGAACTGCGTGCGTGCGTGCGTGCGTGTGTGTGTGGTGTTTGTGTGTTTGAGTGTGTGGTGTGTGTGTGTGTGTGTGTGTGTGTGTGTGTGTGTGTGTGTGTGTGTGTGTGTGTGTGTGGTGTGTGTGTGTGTGTGTGATTTATCATGTTATGTCATAGTTTTTTTTAACCTGATTATTATGGATCTAGTTGCAAAGCGAGACGACTGCAGGCGGAAATCTAAACAAATCTTAAATAAATGTTAGCGAACCGCCCAGAGAACGTGGACAAACGAGTCACAAGACAAAACACAACGCGTTTCGACCTCTTAGGTCTTCCTCAGGTGAGACATAAACGAATAAAACAACGAAAATTCACTTAGCTTTGATCGCTTCAGATCGCTTAGGGTTCAGCGCAAGGAAGAAGGCGTTGAATCAATAATTCAAAACACCTTTAGGGTCATACCCGTCATAAAGTGTTTTTTTCTGATTGTTATGTTTAAGTAGTAATTAAAACACCTTTGGGGTCACATCCGTCATAAAGTGTTTTTTTCTGATTGTTATGTTTAAGTAGTAATTCAAAACACATTTGTGGGTCATACGTGTCATAGTGTTTTTTCTTCTGATTTTTATGTTTAAGTAGTAATTCAAAACGCATTTGGGGTCATACGTGTTATAGTTGTTGTTTTTTCTTGTTTGTTTGTTTGTTTTTTCTTAATTTTTTTAAAACTGATTGTTATGTTTCAGTAGTAATTCAAAACACAGTTGGGGTCATACGTGTCAAAGTGTTTTTTATGATTCTTATGTATATAAGTATTCATTATAATAATAATATAATAGTATAATAATGTTTCAGTAGTAATTCAAAACAACTTTCTTAGCGTTTTTTCAGGCCCTTAAACCAAAAACTCAGCAGGGGAAAACCACTATGACATTTCATCATGTCCGTTTTCACTGGGCTGCCAGGTTTATGACCTTGAACCGTTATCCCCACCTGATAAACAGACAACACAGTGACTGATCCACCTGATAAACAGACAACACAGTGACTGATCCACCTGATAAACACAGACAACACATTGACTGATCCACCTGATAAACAGACAACACAGTGACTGATCAACCTGATAAACAGACAACACAGTGACTGATCCACCTGATAGACAGACAACACAGTGACTGATCCACCTGATAAACACAGACAACACAGTGACTGATCCACCTGATAAACACAGACAACACAGTGACTGATCCACCTGATAAACAGACACCACAGTGACTGATCCACCTGATAAACACACACAACACATTGATTCACCTGATAAACAGACACCACAGTGACTGATCCACCTGATAAACACACACACAACACATTGATTCACCTGATAAACAGACAACACAGTGACTGATCCCCTGAT
This sequence comes from Conus ventricosus, assembly GCA_018398815.1. Taxonomy (NCBI): domain Eukaryota; kingdom Metazoa; phylum Mollusca; class Gastropoda; order Neogastropoda; family Conidae; genus Conus; species Conus ventricosus. The sequence goes on from JAFLJL010006464.1 coordinate 9,394, forward strand.
AAACACACACAACACACTGATTCACCTGATAAACAGACAACACAGTGACTGATCCCCCTGATAAACACACACACAACACATTGATCCCCTGATAAACACACACAACACAGTGACTTCAATTGTCTTCAATTTTGCTGTGTATCATGTTTGCCCACAATCCTCACAGAAGATTTTGTACGTAATCGCAAGTTCGTATCAAATATTCATATTAAATCACAGTTCGTATCAAATATTCATATTAAATCACAGTTCGTATCAAATATTCATATTAAATCACAGTTCGTATCAAATATTTATATTAAATCACAATTCGTATCAAATATTCATATTAAATCACAGTTCGTATCAAATATTCATATCAAATCACAGTTCGTATCAAATATTCATATCAAATCACAGTTCGTATCAAATATTCATATTAAATCACAGCTCGTATCAAATATTCATATTAAATCACAGCTCGTATCAAATATTCATATTAAATCACAGTTCGTATCAAATATTCATATTAAATCACAGTTCGTATCAAATATTCATATTAAATCACAGTTCGTATCAAATATTCATATCAGATCATAATTTCGTATCAAATATTCACATCAGATCATAATTTCGTATCAAATATTCATATCAAATCAAAATTTCCTATCAAATATTCATATCAAATCATAATTTGCTATCAACTATTCATATCAAATCATAATTTCGTATCAAATATTCATATCAAATCATAATTTCGTATCAAATATTCATATCCAATCACAACCACGTATTCCATATTTATATCAACTCACAAGTTCGTATCAAACATTCAAATCAAATCACAAGTTCGTATCAAACATTCAAATCAAATCACAAGTTCGTATCAAATATTCCTATCAAATCACAACTTAGTATGAAATATTCATATCCAATCACAAGTTCGTATCAAATATTCATATCCAATCACAACTTCGTGTCAAATATTCATATAAACCCCAACTTCGTATCAAATATTCATATAAAACCCCAAGTTCGTATCAAATATTCATATCCAATCACAACTTCGTGTCAAATATTCATATAAAACCCCAACTTCGTATCAAATATTCAAATAATCTCAAGTTTATATCAAATATTCAAATCAAATCACAAGTTAGTATCGAATATTCAAATCAAATCACAACTTCGTATCAAATATTCATATCAAATCACAACTTCATATCAATTATTCAGATCAAATCACAATTTCGTATCAAATATTCATATCAAATCACATGTTCGTATCAAATATTTAAATCAAATCACAAGTTCGTATCAAATATTCAAATCAAATCATAAGCTCGTATCAAGTATGCAAATCAAATCACAACTTCGTATCAAATATTCACATGAAATAATGAATTCGTATCAAATATTCAAATCAAATCACAACTTCGTATCAAATATTGATATGAAATAACAAGTTCGTATCAAATATTCAAATCAAATTATAACTTCGTATCAAATATTCAAATCAAATTACAGGTTCGTATCAAATATTCAAATCAAATCACAACTTCGTATCAAATATTCAAATCAAATCACAAACTCGTATCAAGCATGCAAATCAAATCACAACACCGTATGAAATATTCACATGAAATCATAACTTCGTATCAAATATTCAAATCAAATCACAACTTCGTATCAAATATTCAAATCAAATCACAGGTTCGAATCAAATATTCAAATCAAATCACAAGTTCGTATCAAATATTCAAATCAAATGATAACTTCGTATCAAATATTCAAATCAAATCACAGATTCGTATCAAATATTCATATCAAATCACAACTTCGTATCAAATATTCATATCAAATCACAACTTCGTATCAAATATTCAGACCAAATCACAAGTTCGTTTTTCAGATTCGTTGCTTCTACCTCAGATGTAGATCTCGGAACCCCCACCCCCCCCCCCCCCCCCCCACCCCACCCCTCCCCCCAAACCTCTCCCCTGGCCATGTAATCACCACAGTCTTCGTCTTAGAGGGATCCCTGGGGGGCAGTGTGTGTGGT
>JAFLJL010006465.1:0-11663 GCA_018398815.1 Conus ventricosus
AAAAACAAACTGCAAATGCCTGACAAATCAACACTAAAAAACTAAACGTAGCAAATGCCTTTACAAACAACACTAACAACTAAACGTAGCAAAGCCTTGACAAAACAAAACAACAACTAAACGTACAAAACCTTGAAAAACAACACTAACAACTAAACGGCAAAAGCTTTACAAATAACACTAAAACAAACGACAAATGCCTTGACAAAAAAACCAACAACACTAGCAAATGCCCGCAAACAAAAACCCAACAACTAAACTAGCAAATGCCCTTTCAAATCAACTAAAAACTAAAGTACAAACCTTTACAAAACAAAATAAAACTAAAGTAGCAAATGCCTTGACAAATCAACCTCAACTAAACGTAGCAAATGCCTTGCAATCAACCTAACAACTAAACGTAGCAAAGCCTTGACAATCAACATAACAACTAAACGACAAAACCCTTACAAACAACACTAACAACTAAAGTAGCAAATGCCCTTTACAAATCAACACTAACAACTAAACGTAGCAAAAGCCCGGCAAATCAAAATAAAAACTAAAAGTAGCAAATGCCTGACAAATCAACATACAACTAAAAAGTGCAAATTTGAAAATCAACATAACAACTAAACGTACAAATCCTGACAAATCAACATAACAATAAACGTAGAAGCCTTGCAAACAAAACTAACAATAAACGTAGCAAATGCCCCGACAAAACACACTAAAAACTAAACGTAGCAAATGCCTGACAAATCAACACTAAAAACTAAAAGTCAAATGCCTTAAAACACACTAACAACTAAAATGCAAAAGCCTTGACAAATCAACATAACAACTAAACGTGCAAATGCCACAAATCAACACAAACAACTAAACGTAGCAAATCCCTTTACAAATAAACACAAACAACTAAACGTAGAAAATTTCCTGACAAATAAACACTAAAAACCCTAAACGTACCCAAATCCCCTCGCAAATAAACCCCCAAACAACTAAACGAAAGCAAAGGGTTTCGAAAAAATCAACACTTACAAAAAAACAAAGAAATCCTTGACAAATCAACACAAACAACTAAACGAACAAAGGGCCCGAAAAATCAACACAAACCAACAAGGTAGCAAATGCCTTGACAAATCAACACTAACAACTAAACTTGGGAAAAATCCCCTTGAAAAAAATTCAAAAAATAACAACTAAACGTGGGCAAATCCCTTGACAAATCAACACTAAAAAACAAAAACGTAGCAAATCCCTTGAAAAATCAACACAAACAACTAAATTTAGCAAATGCCCGACAAATAAACACTAAAAAACTAAACGTAGCAAATGTTTTTAAACAAATCAACACTAACAACTAAACGTGGGCAAATGCCTTGACAAATCAACACTAACAACAAAATGTACAAATCCTTGACAAAAAAAACACTAACAACAAAACGTGGGCAAATCCTTGACAAATCAACAACTAACAACTAAATGAGGAAATCCCTCGAAAAATCAACAAAAACAACAAAATGTAGCAAATCCCCTCGCAAATCAACAATAAAAACAAAAAGTAAAAATTTCCTCGAAAATAACAAAAAAACAACTTTTAAAACCCAAAAACCCACGAGAAAAAAACCACTCAGAAACACAACAGAAAATGCAAAAAAAACACCCCCAACAAAAATTTCAAAAAAACGGGTTCAAAAAAAAAAAACCAACAACAACAAACAAAAAACAGGCCCCAAAACAACAATAAAATTCCAGGGGAAAAAACAAAAAAATTTAAAATGAATAATAACAAAAAACAACAACAACAAAAACCCCACACACATTATAACCCAACCAAAAGAAAACCCAAAGCAACTTTGACAATTCAAGAAAACAGTTTTACAATTAACCCAACAACAAAATGACAGAAAAAAGTGACCATTTTTTTTACTCTGAAAAATCTTTTTTTTTTTACTGAAAATATTTTGACAGGGAAATTTCCCCCTAAACCGCCCGTAAACCAGTTTTTCCCCCTTTTTAACCTGTTGGGAAAAACTGGGAGTAAAAAGGTGGGAAAAGGACCCCTTTAAACCCAGTGGGGTTTTTAACTTTGGGAAATTTTTTAAAGGTTCAAACAGGTTTTTTTTTTTAAATCCTTCTTTGTTTTTTGAGTTGTTGCTATTGTTGTTTGTTGTCGTCGTCGTGGGAAATTTTTTATGGCGAAAAGGGGTTTTTTTTTTAACGCTTTTTTGTTGTTGTTGTTGTTGTTATTGTGTCCCCCGCCCGTCGGTCGTCGTCGTCGTCGTCATTGTTTTGTTGTTTTTTGTTTTTGTTTTTTAAATTTTTGTTGTGTTTGTGCACTTTGAGTACCTGCTGTCTGTCTGTCCTGTCTGTCGCTCCTCTCTCTCTCTCTCTTTTCTCCTCTCTCCCCCCTTCCTCTCCCCTCTCTCTCCTCTCCTCCTCTCCCCTTTTTAAAACATAAAATCTTTTCTTTGAGGGGTTTTTCCCGTTTTTTTAATTCATTGATTCTCTCCATTCGGGTCTCCCTGTCTTTCTGTCTCGTCTCTGTCCCTGTCTTCTTGTCTGCCCGTCTTTTGGGCCCTTTTCTTCGCCCCTGCCCTCTCCCCTCTCCTTCACTCTCCCCTCTCTCCCCTCTTTTTTCCCGGGTTTTTTCCGACGTTTTTGGGGACGTTTTTTACAGTTTCCCAGGGGTTTTTCAAACAGTTTATTGAAAGTTAATTTGGCCAAAACAAGGTAAATATAAACGGAATGTTGACAGAAACCCTTGCTTTTTCAATTTCCCTTCAAGCCCATTTGTGTGATGTGATTGTGGGGTGCCCCCCAAACGATTCACGTGGATTGTGTATTGTGTCCCCCACGTGTGCGTAAAGTGAACCCAAGCCGCCATCATCCCTATTTCCCCCCCTCAGCCAACGGGCCGCGAAACTGGGAACAGTTGCGGGTCATGGGCCCCCACACCGATAAAAAAAGACCCAGGAAAAAGGAGCACGTTTGGGGGAAACTTTTTTCTCGGGGCGTATCACTCACACTAGGGACCCCAAAAACCCAAAAAACATTTGAAAACATTTCCCCACACTCATCCCCCAAAAAGGAGATACACATTTTTTTTCATAGAAAACGTTGGTGTTTTAAAAACCCAAAACTGGAAATCAACAGCTTCCGGACGATACGCATCAGACCACAAATCACAACTTTATTTACCCACAAACTGCACAAAAACAACCACCAACCAAATCCAGTCAACACTTGAATTACGACTCAAACACCCCCAAAACAAAAATCTTCTCAAGTCCACTTTAAATTACCCCAAACCAAAAAAATTTCCTTGTTCAGGGGCCGGGGCCCTTTCCCCAAGACTGGGTCAATGAGGAGTTCAGAAAAACCTTGGCCCTTTACCACGCTGCCCGGGTGGCCCAGCAAAAACACACGACCGATCAGCCCTCCCCGCAGCACTCCCTGTCGGTAACAGGGTTGTAGATCATTCCCCCCCCCCCCTGTCGCTACAGTGTGTGGGATCAGCCCCCGCCCCAAACCCCCCCGTCCTACAGTGTGTAGATCATCTCTGCACCACCCCCTGTCGCTACGTGGGTAAAACAGCCCTCTGCCCACTCCCTGTCGCTACAGGTGTAGCAAACCCCCGCAGAAGCGCTGGGGCCAGCTCTCCCCCGCTCCTACACAACACCCAGTAGAGCTGAAATTTTGACCCGCCCCCCCTTGGGAAGTAGCAAAGATTTTTTCTCCACCGTCCCACGCCGCCCCCCTGCAATTCCCAAAAGGCCTGTTTGTTTTCCCCCCTTGTCCATCCCACACACCAGACCACCCTTTTGGTCTCCCTTTCCCCCCATGACCTTTTTGGGGTCTTTCCCCCAAGGATCACCACCACCCTTTTTCCACCCACACCCCAACGACCACCCTTTGTCTCCCTTTCCCCCCCCTTTACCGTTTAGTCATTCGCCCTGGACCCACCATCCATCCTTGTCCATCCCACACCCCAAACGACCACCCTTTTTTTTTTAACCTACCCCCCCCTTTGACCGTTTGGGTCATTCGCCCTGGTTTTAAAACCAAACCACCCTTTGGGACAGAAAACGACATAAACCCACCCCTTTTTCCCCTTTCATGACCTTACATCAGCAGTAACATTAAAAACCCCTTAAAACCCCCTTTTCACTACACGAAAAACGGGGGAACCCTAGCAGAAAACACGCCCAATCATTCTAAAGACACACATAAAACCCCAGAGACTGACATAGGAAGACGACAAGCACCCAGCGCGACTTTGACAAGACACAGGGGCAAATGGCCCATTGAGCAAAACCGTGCGACAACTGACAACAAAACAAAAAGGGCCAACGTAAAAAAGGGACACAGACAAATGGGGAGGGCCAGTGAAAGGGACTGAAACCAACACTGATGACAAATTCCCAAACAAAAAAAAAATTAGTAGTTTAAATCATGACGACTGGTGCCTAAGGAAAAAATTTTCCTTAGGTTTCACCCCATCCCGGGCGTGACAAAAATCTCTGCCCTCAGATCAACCTACGGGAAACCAGACAGACCTTCAAAATAAAAACTCAAACGCTCTATCTACACAATTGCCACATGTCTTCATCTGAAAAATGACAAGTCATCCTCCCCAAAAAACCCCTAACAACCAAAAAAAAATCTAATGAAAAACACATTCAAACTCCCCCCACCCAACAAAAGCAACCTCCCCCAACCTCCCCAGACACAACACAAAACAGGGGAAAACCCTTCTCTCATTTGCACCGTATACAGATGTACCCCCCCCCCTTCAGCCCTTCCAACACAACTCACAGTGACAAAGTACAGGACAACCCACCCCCAAATGTGAAAAATCCCCTAACTAAATATCCCCCAAAATTCCCGTTTGTAGGGGGCCCGCCCTCCCCTGAAAAATTATCTCCCCAATGTTTCCCTCCCCACCCTCTTCAAAAGGTTTTTCCATTGAAAAGACAGACCTCTAAAATACTGCTAAAGGGACTGCACCCTAAGGGGAATTAACATCCCAAGGGCCAGCGCTCATTTTGGAGGGGCCCGGGAAAACTGACGGTCCCCAGCCTGCTGGGTTGGCTTAAAAGCAACACCCCACCCAAAACCGGGGATCAGGCTCCCTTTCCAAATGTGGGGTTTGGTGACTGCAGCAGCTCTTAGCTTTCACAGCCTTTTGGGCAAACAACGCGGGGCAGGGGCGAAAACTCATTGTCCCGTGAAACCAAAGCCCTTCCCCCCCAAGCCCAACTTCAGGCCTTTTCAAAAAATCCCGGAAAGAGGGGGGCACCCTCAAAACCCCCATAAACCCCCCCCCGCAACGACCACCTTCAGGAGGCCTTTTTCAGCAATGGGGATTAAATTCATCACCATTGTCCCACCCTTCACCACCAAGCGCAGTGCCCGGGAGACTGGTTTTTTGAACCCCCAACTCAACACAACCCAGCGGGAAGGGTTGGAACGTTTTGACACAAAACCTCTTCCCCCCCAAAGGGAACCAGGCCCTCCTACCCCCCCCCCTAACGCCACACGTCTCATGTTCCCCAACGCGCACGACGTCCCAATCCCCTTCCCCCCTCCCCCCCATCCACCCTCTCAAAATTTCCCCCCCCTTTCCGTCCCTTTTAAACGCACTTCTCATTTGCTCCCCCCCCCCCCCTCCAGGAACCCCTTTTTAAGACCATCCAGCTCACGGTGCACAAAAGAGTGGACCCAAAAATTTTTTCAGCAGCCTCTCGCTCTGCTGCCCTTTAAAAAACACCAAAAACTATTGACCCCAGCATCGTCCCTATTTCAACCCCCCCACCTCCCGCAAGCCCCCCCCAAAACCCCGCCGTCCAATTGGTTTTAAAAGGGATGACAACACACCGGGGGGGGCCAACACCCGCCCCCACCAACCAAAGTGACCCCTCCCCTATGTGCGCCGCTCGAGTTGCTTTTCCCCCGCCTCCATTTCCCAAAAGATCGTCCCTCCCCCCCCCCCCTGCCCGCTCCTCCACCCTTCAGTTTTCCTTCCACGGACCCGGGCTCCTTCACATCTTTCCCTGGTATTGGCCATTCTTCGTACCTCCCCCCCGCACTCCCTGCTTCCCCCAAATAGAAACCTTTGCCGTTTTTTCTATAGTCCCTAAAGGGTTTTTTTCACTTCCCCACACGATGTGTGTTGGGGGTGTGTGTGTGGTGTGTGTGTGGTTTTGTGTGGGGGTGTGTGTGTGTTGGGGGGGGCTTTTTACCCTGTGCCGGCAATGGGTGATTCTAAAACCTTTAAGTGGGCTTAAACAACGTAAAAAAATAAATAAGACTCGTAAAAATTCAAGAAAAGTGTCCCCGGGACAGAAAAGAGACTGAACAAAACCTCTGCAGGGGCAAACTTCTGCAAAAAACGCTGTTTACGCGAGCAAAAGGGAATCTTGGCATTGCCAGCTCGTATTTTCCAAATGCGGCTACTGACTTTTGGTTTTTTGTTGTGTGGGTTTTTTTTCTTTTTGCTTTTTTTTTGTAGCAAGTGGTCGAGTGTTTTTGGTTCGGGGGCTCGTGCGGCTCATTTACTTTTGCACAAGTTTTCACGAGGGCCCAGACGATTTTCACGGGGCCTACGACGAAATAGGGGGGTGGAAATTTTTCCCTTTGTTTAATTTTCGTTGTTTTTTGTCGCGTGTCCCGCCCTTTGGGATGGGTTTGGTGTGGTTGCCCTTTGGGTGGTTTTTTCTCAGGGTTTGGTTTACTCCTCTCTCTCTCTCTCCTAATTTTCCCCTTCCCGTGCAATTCACAAACAGGTTTTACGGGGGGGGGTATCTTTTTTTGTACTGGCGTCTCATTTGGCCCTCACCGTCCCCTTTTTACCTTCCCCCCCCCATGCAAGTTCCTCCCTTTGGCTTGAGGTATTCTCAAGTGACGTACGTGGCTTTTTAAACCGCCATCGCTGAGGCAGGTTTTTTTCTTCACCGAGCGGAAGATGTCTCTGGGACGCCCCTCCGGTCCCCGGTTTCTTCAAACCCTTTCGTCGAAGGGACAGTCGGTTTCCTTTACTTCCTCCCGTCGGCCTGAAAGGAGAGAGACATCACTTTAATCATTTTTTTTCCCCTCTGCGTTCGGGCCCCCGACTGGACAGAGGGCAAAGAGAGTCGTTTGCCCCCCCTCTTTTGGGTCACCCCCGGTAGCTGGTAAGCATCATTTCGTGGTTTAAAATTTTTTTTTGTGTTGTTTTTTAAAGTTAGGGCCGGGTAATTCTTCTCTTTAGTGCAATTTGTTTTTTTGGTTTTTTAAAATTATAAAAGAAATATTTGTTTTTGGGCCAAATTTTTTTCCCGGTTTTAAAATTTAAAACTTTAACCTGGCCCCTTCCAAAAATTTTATCTTAAAAGTCTTTCTCCTTTTAATGCATTTGGGGGAAGCGGTAGTTCGGCGGGGGTTTGGGGGAAAAACCTGGTTTAATTTAGGGGTTTGGGGGTTCGGTCTCGCTTGTCCGCCCCTGTCACAAATTTCCGGGCTCACATTCTTTGGCCACCCCTCCTGGGGTGCAAGTGTAAAACCCGTCAGAATTTTACAGTTACTAAGGGTTTTTAAAACAAATTTTTGTATGTTAAAAGAAATAAAAAATAAAAAAAATTTTAATTTGTGGGTTGTAATATTTTGAGGTAAAGACATCTAACCGCTTCCCCCCAAAAATTAAAGTCTATATGTTTGTTATTTTGCCGATTTTAAATATTAAACACCTTTATTTTTGCCCGTTTGTCCACTTCCTGCTGGGCTGATTTAATTCCGCAACTACATGTGTTTAGTCAGACAGTTTTGGGGGGAAAGGTGGGGGTGACTTTGGGGTGCTAAACCAGGTTAGTTTTCTAAGATTAAAAGTATGTTCTAAAAGATACAAAATTTAAATTTTTTTCCCTTTTTAAAATTTCCAAATAAATTTTTTATTTCGTCAGCTGGTGGCAATTTAATTTTTTTTGGATTTTTTCCCTTTTAAAATTGGGCCCCTTTGGGTTTAGTTTTTATATTTTTTAGTTGTTAGAATTTTTGGCCCGCATTTTAATTAAAAATTAAAAAACCCAGGTTTTTAAATTTTTTAAGGTGAGTTCAGGTTATTTTTATTTACTGTTTTTTTTTGGAATGTGGTTTTACACCACATTGCATCAGAAACCTTTTTTGGGGATATTTTTTTTAGAAACCCCATGGTCCAAGTAAAACCCCATTTTCCTTTGTTCTTGCAGTAAAATATTTTTTTGGCACCCTCACCAAAGGTTTTTTTTAGAGGGGAAAATTTTTACTCCAAAGGTTCTTTGTGTTTTAACATAGCACATGGTTAATTGGTACATGGGCTTTGGTTTTAAAAACATGACACAAGTGTTAAAATTTTTGGGAACCCTGGTTTATTGTTTTTTAAACATAGCACATGTGTTAAGTTTGGGGAAAATTTTCCTTGAAATTTTTTGAGGAAGGTTTTAAATTTTTTTTCCTTTTTCAGTTTTGAAAAGAAAAAAAACTTGCTTTTAAGGATTACTGAAACCCCTTTAAAAAAACTTTTTTAATGTCAACTTAAAAGGGCTGATTTTTAAAACAAAAAAGAAAATTTGGGTTTTTTATGGGGACATCCGTTGAAACCAGGGAAATAAATTGGGGGGGGGAATGATTGATCTGGCTTTCCCGCCTAGTGGTCAGTTGGATTTACGATAAAAGGGGAAAACAGATTTGCCCCCATGGTCAGGTGGGCCCAAATTTATAGCGGAAAAGCTTTTAGTATATTGGTTTTGCAACTCACTGTATTCATTTAAACTGGATCAAAAAAAGTGGTTTGGCATTTCCCCTAAAACCAGGGGCAAGTGGATTTGAGTTTGAAAAAGGGTCACTACTACTTTTAAATAGTGAAGCATTGGCCCCATTGTGTAATGTGGGTTTCCTAGTTTAGATTTGCTGAAGGCTTTTTATGGCTTTTTTGGTTTTGGGCCCCCGTTAAAAATTGGTTTTTTGCAAAATAGTTTCCCGGGAGATTTTTAAGTTTTGTATTTTTTGCAGTGCCCCTTTTGAGTTGGCCCCCTTTGTTTCTTCTTTCTGTCACCCCCCTAAAATTTTTTGTCACTTTTCACCTTAAAAATTTAAAACCGCCCATGTTTTTGGTTAATATTGTTGTTTGGGATTTTTGTCTAATTAAATTGTTTTAAAAATTGGAGTATAATCGTACAGCAGAGTTTTTGGGGAATTTTTTGGCTGGGGCTGTGCGTTTAGGAACCAGGTTTACATAAAGTTTGGGGGGGTCGTCCGGATTATTAAATTTGAATAGGGAAAAATTTTTTTTGGCAATGTTATTTAATATTAGTTTTGAGACTGGGGATCAACTTGAGGGGGGATGTGACTGGAATGAGGGGGGGATGAAAGGTTTGAGGTGAAAGGAAAAGCGGCAGGGGTTGGGAGACCAGTTTTTCTGCTCTACAGAGTAGGGTGGAGCAAAATGGGGCATCATTGGGGAAAGAAAAACAGCGGCAGAGAGTTTTCCCGAGGGCAGGGGGGCTTTAGTAGAACCACGTTTTGCTCTGCTGAGTAAAAGGAAGCGACTGGAGGGATCACTGGAGGCCGGAAAAACAGGGAGCTCCGTAGGGGACTTTCAGCTCAGGGGAAAAACCCGGAAAACCCAAAGGCCCCAAAACCTCGGACCCCCAAAAAAGAACTCTTGGGCCCCCCGGGAAAAAATCCCAAAAGAAAGGGGGGTACCCGCCTGATCTGGGCGACCAAGATAGGGAATCAATTGGGTAAAGGGAAAAAAAGGGGGGTCCGGTATAGGCACCCAAGTGGGGAAACGCAGAGGGGCCAGGTTGAAGAAAATTTCCCTTGAAATGCCCCAAAAAAGCAGTTGTTAAAACAGAAAAAAAAAAACAGTTCAACCATGAGGCTCTTCCCCAAACCCTTTTCCTAACCTGCATTCGAGGAAATAGTGTTTCAGACTTTGCAAGGAGGGTTTTTGGGGGGCCCCACTTGTGTACGGGGGACATTTTTTCCCATGCCCCTCCCCCAAATTGAAATTTGCACTAAAAAACTAAACCAAAACAAAAAAAGGGGAAAAAGGGGGGAGGAAAAAAGGGGGCAATCAAGGAACTGATCGGTTAAAAAATTCTGCCCCTAAAAGACTGGGGTGACTATGGACCCGGATTTGACCCCCAAACCCCAAAAAAAAAGGGGCAAAAAAGGGTTCCGGTCAAAAATTTGGAAAGGGGGAAAATTTTTTTTGACCCAATTTTTGGGTCAAGGTGCAATGACAACAAGGGAGATGAGGAAAACTTTTGGCAGGAGACTCAGATGCAGACTTCACGGAGTAAGAGACGGGAGAAAATTTCCTCCGGGGGGGCATACTGGGGTATAATCGTACAGTCCGAGTTTTGGGGTTTTTTTGTGGCTGGGCCCGGGGCGTTTAGGAACCTGGGTTACACAAGGAAAACGAGTTTTTGTTCGCGAGCATTCGAAACGCATGATTAGTCGTTGGTTTGCGTGGTTGGAGATTTGTGTTATTTTGAAGTGTTGCTATAAAAGTGGGAAATTGTGCCATTGAATTATTATTATTTGCAAAGTGGTGGCGGATGTAAAGCCATGGTTACTCTATTAGTTCAGTTCCTAAGGAAGAAAAATGTTAAATGTGAGGGGAAGAAGGATGAAGATAATTTATATTTGTTTTATAGCCTGTTAATTTAAAGCAGTCTCTTTCCTGCTTCGTATGAGAAGACTTTAACGAACATTCCTGATTTGGTTGGTTTGCTGTGTTATGCTTGGGACTGTGGGTTTAGCTGGGGTTGTTGGTGTGTTTAGTAGACCTCCCTCGCCCTTCATGCGAGTGGCTTTAGGGTTTTAACGGCATGTGTCAGACAGTACTGACTGCGGGGTTCCAGTACCCGTCTTCTACTTTCCCCCAGTTACCTTTCCCCCCCCCGGGACTTCACCCGGAGCACGCACTGGTTGGGGCCCCGCACTGGTTGGGACTGCCCTCGGTTGGTAACGCCACGCTGGTTGGGGGCGCGCACTGGTTGGTAAAGCGCACTGGTTGGGCCACGCACTGGTGGGAACCACGCACGGTTGAGGCCACGTACTGGTGGAAAAGCTCGTGGACTTGGCTGGACGGTCCTGATCCCCGTCTGGCACCTCCGGCGACGGCGCCCCGTCCCCCGGGACGCGGTCTCCACCGTCTGTTTGTGCGTGTCAAGGGTGTCGGCCTTGAACAACTCTCTTCAAGAACCGAACCGGTTTGGGGCACCCAGGCGACAGGGTGTTCCCAGTAGACCTTTGAAGAGCAGGAGTGTGGAGGGCACTGCATGACCCGGGAAAGGGATTGGGTGCTGGAAAATTATTTATTTATGATTTTGATTGTGTATGCCCTGTATTGAGATGCTTGATTGTGATTGTGCATGTTGTGCGTGTCGAATGCTTGATTGTGATTGTGCATGGTGCGGCGATTGAAATATTTATTTGTGATTGCGTGTGTTGATGTGAATAAATGGGGTTTGTATCGTAAATCCTTCTGTGTGGTCTCTTGCGAGGCGTGTGAGGTCAGTCAAATCCCTTCGCTCCCATCTAAACCGATCCTGTCAGGGCTGACCTCCGGGCGTCGGTGGACACACTCAATGGAACAATTCAGCGACTAAGGGGAAGGGGAAAAAGGTTTGATTTGATATCATTCTCATCCCCCC
>JAFLJL010006466.1:0-12024 GCA_018398815.1 Conus ventricosus
GTGTACTACCTATAGTTTAGAAATTCTCCACCTTGTGTGTTGTGACACAATGCAAGCAGACGACACGGAACATGACTCGGCTGGGCCCAGACAGGCCGTGTTGTTACTGCTAATTATAGTGGGTGTAGCACTGTTCGCTAACTGCCCTCTGACAACTGCTCTGCAAGGCTCTCAGTGAACGCACAAACACATGACGTGGACTTAAAAATAGTAACGTTTTGCAAAACTAGGCCAATCAGGCAGCTTCGCCTGATTGACCTACAAAGCCCTCCTCTATGCCCAAAGCACAGCCTAAAAATAGGACCGTTCATGCGCGTGAACGGTTGGCCTACTTGCTGGCATTCTCACTCCTGCCCCATGGCCTTTTGCTGTTGTGGTTTGGCTGCTTCAACGTTCACCTATTCACCTGCTTAAAGGCTGTCTCAGACGGCCCTGGGTGTACTTATACAATTGTCTTGTTTTATTCAATCAGGCTTTTTGTTAAATGCACCTGTGGCTGCTTTGAACTTGCAACAAAAGAGCCAATGAATCACAAAAACGCAAGCACCGTCTTGCACCAAGTGGTGTTACACATGACAAATAATAAAGCTCTGTGTACACCACACACACTCCCACCCCAAGTCACCCCAAGTTCTTAATTAAGTTCTTATTCAAGTCACCCCAAGTTCTTAATTAAGTCTTAATCAAGTTCTTAATCAAGTTTTTAATCAAGTTCTAATTAAGTTCCTCTAAGTTTCTACTTAAGTCACCTCAAGTTCTTAATCAAGTTCTTGATCAAGTCACCTCAAGTCTTACTTAAGTTACCTCAAGATCATAACTAAGTCATCCTCTAAGTACAACCAAGTTCTTATTCAAGTTCTCTTATTATTGTCAAAAAAACAATACAATCTATGTTTTTGTCTTAAATAGTAGATGTCTAGTACACACACGCCTCAAAAACGCGACATCGCTGAGAATATCTTGCTCGACGTTCTCTGCGCAAGATCGGTTAGCATAGATTTTAATGAAGTTCTTACATCCTAAGCAACCGCATTGATTACAATTCTGGTCTAATGGAAATGTCTTTTATAGACTCCATGTCTTTATTATTGACTCCATCATTTTATAATATGCCATGATCTATTTTTTTCAAAAAAATTTAAAATTAAGTCTAAAATATTATTACATTTCAAATGGATCAAAACGATCTTTTGTTGTTGGCGGTTCGGCATGCTTTTGTCTTCTGTATTTAGTGGTTCAGATTCTTTTGACTGCTTTGGTTCTGTTGCCATTGTGTTTATATTTTATAACAGTAATAACCGCCCCCAGCAGCAGCAAGGGCGCCAAAAATGACAACAGTTTTAAGTTCAATATTCCATGAAGACTTTGGTGCTGTAGGCCTTGAATCACATGGAGTTTTTATAGCTGCATTGAATCAACTGTTTCTGCCGTTGGCGGTGTTATGTTTTCGTGATGAGTTATATTCTGTGATTGTAACTGTAATTTTTTTTGTCTGTTCCACTCTGCTAATTTTTTTCCTGCTTTAACACGCCCAGATGAGGATGCTTCTCACTGGTCACTTTCTTCACTGGATTCAATGTTTTCTGATTCTGCTGATTTTCTGGCTCGGTCATTTTGAAGGGAAATAAAATCTATATGATTAAAAGTAATTAATCCCATATTAATGGCGATAACAATGTTCCAATCTGTAATACAGATCACACCCTAGAGACTCTAAGACTTAGTTAAAACTGGATCCTGCGTTAAATCATACATAAAGTCTTGTTCAGAATCAATGGGAGAAAATCTACTGACTAGTTTAGTGTACAAACAAAACCGTTTGCCCAACACTTTTTACCATTCTTGATCCTAGTTGCGCTTCATACCTGTTATGATACTTTATAATGTCTTGTGGCGACATCTGTTGAATTTGTTCTATGCTGAATTCAGTTCCGAGGAACTGTTTTGTTTTTCCACATGCTGCCAAAGAATACAGCCTTTCCTTTTTGGACATAATAGCTTGGTCATCAACTTCTTCATTTGTAAGTCCAAGACGGTTAGGCCGCTCTGTAGCTCTAGCAGATCATCGTGTTCATGTTTTATTATTATAATTTTTTATTTTTTAAAAATGAGCACCGAAAAAACTGTCGCCAACCTTGTATACCATTCTGCTGTTATCGGAGGTCTAAGTGTAGGATACACAATGCTTGGTAAAAGCCTGTTAAAAATGAAACCGGCAGATCTTGGCAAACTAGACTTTGAGGATTCAGCAAAGCTGATTGCTATTATTGCAGCTTCGTTCGCTACGAAAGATTTTCTAGTTAAGCAAGGAATAATTTCAGAGAATATAAATATGTAAAATTGAAAAAATACATTTATAAAAAATGGCTTCACTCGTAATGATGATAGGCGGCGCAGTAGTGAAAGCGCTTGCTTTTAGCGGAAGTAATTACGCATTTAGTAAACTGCGGATGACGACGAGAGAAAAAGACATAACAAAGCTGTGGAGCAACTAGCCGCAGCACAAGATCACTATGAAAAGCAGAGAATTGAGCAGTTAGATTTATTAATAACAAACTGAAAAAACAGGGGCATGCAGCTTACACATTTAAAGATGTTGATCAAGCAATAAAAGAGTATTATCTAGTAACAGCAAACCAATCGAGACATTGCCCCCACCAAAATTTAGCAACTTTTATCATCCATCAGAAAAACAAAAGATGCAAGAAATCGTGTTTATCGTCTTTGGTATGACCGTTGTGTATTTTGTTGCGCATAATATTGGCTGAATAAAAAATGAACAAAATCTATTATTCACCAAAAGGATATTGGAAGGAATAACGGCAATTTAAAAGCTAAGCCAAGCAGCGGGAGTCAGTGAACAAACAGCGAAGAATGGTTATCTAAACAAGCGATTGGCAAATTTATTTACCTGCACCTAGGCGAATACAGAGACCACACTTGTGAATACAACGCCAAACGACACCCATCAAATGGATCTTCTATATTTAACCCCATGATACGATTAGACGAAAAAGATTTAAGTACGCACTTACAGTCATTGACGTAGCTTCAAGATACAAAGATGCGGAACCGTTAACACAAAAGAGTTGCCTCTGCTGTTGCTGTTGCTATACAACTGATATATCAACGAGGTCCTTTAACTTACCCTCGCATGATTCAAGTTGATGATGGAAAAGAATTTAAAGTCGAGTGAAGCAATTATTGTTAAAACTATAGAGTTACCATTAAAAAGCATTCCGGGAGTTTCACAATCACAGCTTTAAGTTAAAACTTTAACAAACAGCTAGCTGAAGACTTTTTCTCCTACCTAACACAGATAGCTGAATTGACAATTCTCGCAACCAGAATGGGTTAGAAGACTGCCCTCAGTTTTGCGCGCAATGAATAAATGAAGCATTTAAAGCTAAAACCAGTACAAGCAATTAAAAACAAATATTAAATGTTGCTGAAGACGCAGATCATCCAGCAAACTAATTACCGGTTTGGTTTTTTTAAAAGTAAGGCAACCTTTATTTCCGGGTAAGCAGAAGGGATACACGCATCAGGGCACCGGATCCAGTTTGAGTGTTGATCCGTAATGAAATAAAAAGAATAGTAAAGATGAATCCCCCATGTAATTATTTACGAGAAACTGACACAACGAACAACCGCTCCTCAAAGATCTTTTTGTGAGGAGGAACTGCGATAATTCCACCAGACACAGTTCCGCTTTAATTAATTTACGGTTCTCCAATGTCCAATTGCATATGAAAAGACTCTGGATTAACAAACACACGTTTTGTGTTATGTTTCCTGCTGTCTAATGACGTTCTTGTATACAACCGTGTGTTGATCACATGTAATTAATCGCAGTTTTACGTTGTCAGAAAAAAGTCCTTATTGTTCAAACAATGCTTCAATATAGTTTTCAATGCGAGATGTTTTGACTGCACAACACTGCGAGATATTCCTTTTGCTTTCTTAATGGTTTTTCCTCCTGGCTCGAAAATACTGTACAATTTCGACCTTAACCAACAACCCTTGATAACCTTTCCAGAAAATTCATCCTACTTCTTTCCTAAAACCTCCTTGTTAGTAATGAATGCAAAAGGCAAATCTGTTTAGGTAATCGGATGTGTCGGTACATTCCCGCATGCCCTTTAGCTACTTCTAAGTCCATGTCTTTATAGATGTATCTTCAGTAGGATATCTAACCAAAACTATCTGTATCTGTGTAAAGTTACTCTGGACACTCAGGATACGAGGGTTTAAAGTAAGTCCATAAAGAAAATTGCTAACATCAAAAGCTTGTAATTATAAAACAGTAAACCCAAGAAAAACGGGCTTATCCAATTGACTTTCTTTTTTATTCATCATCTATTACCAAAAACGCTGGATCATGAAAATCTTCTAAAGTCCTGATAATTTGGTTTTTGGAAGTCAGCTTAATTGCTTCGTTCTCTCTGGTGACCAATCGACGTCCCTTTGCGCTTGTGTGATTTTCCATAGTCCTTTCCAAAACAGGCTTTTGTTCATCACTTGAAAAGTCTTTTTGCCATGAAGCATCTGTGGATTAGTTCTGAGATCAGTGTTCTTCTTATGTATGGTTTCATGAACTGTTCTTGATCATAAGCAATTATAAATAAACAGCTGTCTCTTCAAACCATGCCTTAAATAAAATTGTAAGTCTGTAATGACATTTCATAATTTTTTTGCCCCGAAGATTGGACAAGTTTAGGCGGTTCTGTTTTTTGCCATCTTTAGACTTTCTGCTGCTAATGATAGTCATTATGCAGTCATGGAGTTCATGAGGATATTCTAAGTCAACGTCTAGAATGAAACCACGCGTTGACCCGGCGTCAAACTGCTCAAAAACCACCTTTAATGCTATTTAATAGTATTTCGTATTATTGTGTACTTTGAAAGTTGCGTAATGGAATGATTGCACCATTGCCCATCCATAAGATTGTTTTGCGTCTAAATACAGAGATAGTTAACCTTTACTTGGGATCATAGTCGTCCAAGTATTTGTTGTTTGCTTTACCAATAATGAAAGCGTCGCCATAACTAATTCCTCCACGCATCCGTTTTTCATCATCTGATCATTTGGTAGGTGACAAAAATCAATCTGTACTCCAGTAGAAAATTTAAGAAAGCGTCCCCTACTCATCCCGGGGCGCAAGAAATATAATGCGCCAGGATGCCAGGCTTAATGTTCCATGAAGTCTTTCTATAATTTCAAAGACGTCCGTCCAACAAACATACTTCGCCATCAAGTATGCATCATGATAGTCTCCACATCGTTTTATACACACTAATTCTGCCACGCATCTTGAGCATGCTGGTAATCGAATCACTAATGCCCTTCCTAAGACAAAAAAGAACGCGCCTTTAGGATGGAAGTGTGTCTTCCGTCAAACCTTTCCCAAATGTTCTTGTATTCATAAGGGTAAAACAAAACCCCTTTCAAACGAAGTTGGGTCAAAATATTCTTCCGTTATTGCAGGACTTTAAGGACAATAGCTAAGTGACTCTAAATGAACCATCATGTGCTGCATAGAGTGCATAAAAAGATCATGTTATTTAAAGTGAAACACATGTACTTTTCTTGATGACTGTGCAATACATGACACCCTGAAGGCGTTGTCTACTGCTTTCATTATATGGTGAGAGACGTAACCTCGCAAGTTATGAAAGAATACAGGCAGCTTCCATGTCTTTGGTTCAAACTTTAGTTGAAGATTGCATTTACTGTGGTGCTGCTCCTCTAAACTTTCCACTAATGTGAATAAGGTCTCTTACTGTCGGATTTGTTGCTTTCTTCACTGAGTTCTAAACCACAAATCCAACCCAAAAAAATGGTTGTTGGGGGGGCTGATCATAACTGTTCTTGGTCTTCAGGGTGTCAGTATGATCTTCAGATAAATTCAGATTATTAGAACAGTCCTTAACGCACTTTTGCCTGCTTCTAAGAAGTATTCTGCAGCATTTGGTCCTCTATATAATTCTGTGCTGAATGGGGCGCCATCCGACCTGACAACGAGAAAGCAACTGAACAAATCTCTGATGATTACTCTCTAAGGCTGTTTTTTGGAAGTCTCTGGGGGGTTTGGCCCTTCATAAGAATCAATGAGTGATTCAAAGTCTCGTAAACAACATAGGACTATTTGCATCCGTTTCCTGTTCTTAAACTAACTTACACTGCCTTCTGGGGGCGTAATTAGTTCCGTATTATACACTCAACTGTGGCTACTACAATGTTTCTTTATGTTCGCATGCGGCTTGAACAGAGGCATTCTTGTTAAACAGTTTTCTGCAGAATTCTTGTTTAATGGTAATGCTATGAAAGTATGCCTCATTAATCTAG
This sequence comes from Conus ventricosus, assembly GCA_018398815.1. Taxonomy (NCBI): domain Eukaryota; kingdom Metazoa; phylum Mollusca; class Gastropoda; order Neogastropoda; family Conidae; genus Conus; species Conus ventricosus. The sequence goes on from JAFLJL010006466.1 coordinate 6,350, forward strand.
AAGAAAAGTAAAAACTATGATTCAAATCAGCTAAATAAAATTCTAATATAAAGTGTGTGGGTGGTGGGGGAAAAAAAGTAAAAAAATAAAAACCTAAAAAAAAAAAGAAACTCAGTAATCCCCTAAATAAATAAAAAGAAAATTAGCAAAAGTCTATAATATACTAATCTAAAAAAAAATTCTAAATAAAATAAAATCTATAAACTATCTAACACGTCATTTTTGTTCGTATCAATGTGTAATGAGGTACCCCAGCTGGTGAAAACATCAGCATTAAGTCAACATGATTTTTGTCTGGCTCGCCAATCGTTGACTGTTCTGACACTCTGATGGCTGTAGATTTGTTTCCTCATCCCCATGTGTAAATATTAACAGTTATTTGATTGTTTGTTTTGTTCTTCAAATCTGATGCAATTTGATCTACGCCTAACAGGAAAGGATATACCATCGAAGTTAAGATCATTAATGTAATCCCAATAGTTAAACACTCTCTCTGCTGTTTTTGCGGGCGTAAGCAGCCTTGTCGAAACACACCACCTAAAACATTTGTTGTCTGTATTCTTTATGTTTAAAACCGCGCTTTTTGCAACTAATGCTGGAGGTAGTGGGTAATGTATGCCTTGCCTACAAGCGGCGCATACTTAGCCTGTTTTATTCTGATGCTCTAAGACTTCCGCCCTCTGACCCAAGCCAACCTCTCATTATGGCTTCTTCAGCGGCCACATCACAACAGTGTAAGCAGTTTTCGTCTGCCAACCAGTGTTAAGTACATTATGAGAAAGAATTGTCCCTGTTGTTAGATTGAGACCCAGACTTCTAGATTTTCTTCATTTATTGGGTTACATAGTCGATTAAACAGCACAATAACTTTAACTGTGTCCTATTGTTAGTTTTACCCACTGGAACGTGAGAAATTAGCATGAGCAACACTTTGCCTGTACGTTGCTGGATTAACGTCTTCTATATCAATATCATTCAGTGCTCTTGATAATCTGTCTTGCATTGCTTCCAAACAATTTCGTTGGGACCTCATATATCTTATCCATGCTGAGTTTCCCTTTCTAACTCAAAATATTTATTTAAATCAAAAAAATAATTAATCAATATCGATGGTCTTTTTTTGTGCTTAAAGACCTCATAAATAATAAAATAAGGTTATAAACACCCTTGGCGTTGTTAATGTGAGCTGATTAGAACAGAGTTTAATGTCCTCGTCTACTTTTTTTAAACATTCTTTTTATCTGATCGGTGTCCTGGCTGTTGAGAAAAAGTGCCCTTGCCATTTCTTTGAAGATCCAACTTTTGTCTTTTGTAGTCATTAAAAATCAGCCTGTAAACGAATAAATTTCTTCATCCGTGATTTGAGTCAGCTAGTGCTTTATTTATTATCAGATTGAAGGAACTAAGTTTAGCCGTTATTAGTTGAACCATGCTGTGTGCTTTGGAGTCTAGTTTTTATTTTTGCTAGCAGCCCTACAGCTAATGAGTACAGGCCAAGAGCTTAAAGACAACCCCCCTAGAGGTAAAGCTGCGGGTGCAACCTATGCCCGTTGCTTAAGAGACCAACACTCGTTCCTGTGATGCGGGGCGCTTATATTGAATGCTCCAGTATTAAAAATAGGTAACAGCATTAAAGACAGCAGAATAACTTCGTTTGGCTTGCTGTATTTTGAAAGTCCTGCTCTAGTTTTGGTGCATTTGTAATGTTTTGTTAATCTGAAGGTTTTTCCTTCAGGGTGTTTTTCTACAGCACAGAGACGACCTTAGAGTCGAGTTTGCCTTCCTATAGCAAGCCGATTGCCTGCTTATCTCTTCTTTAGGTACTCTTGATAATGTCTGAGTAGGGCCATGCTTTGTAAAAATAAAAAATCATTTAGTATACCTGGTGGTTTCATCTAATCTGTTATCTCGAATATTCCACTGCGCATCATATATTAAAAACAAATGTGCATTAAGGGGTTTATCCGCCATCTTTTTCTTTATCAAATTGAATGTTTATTAAGTCGAGGAGAGCGGGGGGGGGGGGGGGGTGGGGGGGGGGGGGGGACTTGGTGGGGTCTCTCGCCACGTCTATACATAGACGGATTTGCCTCTGGTTGACCTGAGTCTATTACCATAAGCCTATCGTTGTTAAATAATGCATCGAGTCCTAACATTGTGAAGGTTTAAGATCTTTAACACAAGGTCAAAACAGCTGATTTCCTAACAACTCCCGCCTCCAAACAGTTTTCTTATTTCGCAAAATGCTGATAAGGTTTAAGCCCCGAGCCGTAGATTGTTAGGACTACCATCAATGAACATTGTACTTTCGTTATTTTAGGATTAATAAACTTTTCACTTCCTCTTTCGAATGGTTCTTCATCTTCACACAGCAATAAAAAAACCTTTAAGCGATCTGCTGCGACACTAAAACTAAAATTCCATATAGCGTCGGCCTTGCTTCTGGATATGTTGTATGATGAATCACTCTTTCGTAATATATTACTAATTGTGATTGATATTGTTGCCCAATCAACCTCGCTAAATTAGAGTTGCTAACAACGTCAAACTCTAACGAGATGTCAAAATGCTGTACTTTGCTTGGGTGTCTGTTGATCTGATAACACGTTTGTATTCATTAAAAGTTAGTTCATATGACAAATCTGTCTTTTAATGCTCCTTGAAAGTATGGCGCATGCGCTTTTAACAACTCAAAATCAAAGGGGAATGGAAAAGCGATTTCCATACGCAAAATTTACAGCCACATACTTTTTGTGCCGCTTTATTAGCATCTGCGGGGCCTATTCTATGTTTTTAGTGCTTCTTCATTATCTATTCCTTGAAAACGCAAGATCAGCCTTTCATTCTCGGTTAGCCATAGATCAGAATAGGTTAAAAATATGTCTGCATTATGTAAAGAAAATATTTCTGCCCCTCAAGTTTATAGAAATTTTCTTAACGATTGCCCGCCCTAGATTCTGGACAACTGTCCTGTTTGGGTCTGTTTCTGATGTGAGTTCTATTTTGAAAGTAAGTCGTGCAGAGCCTGGCACAATCACTTCATCCGCTCCTAGGTCTGGAAATCTAACAGTAAAGAATTTGATCCGCATCAATAGTAGATGGATTATTTGGAACAGTAATATTCCGTTTTTTTTCCCTGCACGCCTCGGGTTCTTTCAGTTTTCTTTTGCGGGTCAAGAATCGAGCCATATACTCTGACATTTTTATAAAACAAAATAAAAAGTTAATTATTTAAAAACATGGCGGGCATTAACTTTGAAGATTTAGCTGTTTTGGATGCTGGAGACGACATGAGTGAAACGGCTCCTTTGATACAGCATCGCTCAACGCTCTCATTGCAGCGTGAATTAACAGAAAGTACGGCCGGAGCATTTTATAAAAGTTTAGGCATAGAACCTCCTGTAGTTTTAGACCCTAATGATTTTGAAGTAAAAGGTGGCCATTTGTTTGTAAAAAAGCGGCCCCGACCGAGAACAACTTGTTCAGCTTACGCATAAACAAGACCCATCAAGGTTTGTAGGTATGAATACAATTAAACAAAGCTCAGTGCAAGCGAGCGGAATCGCCTAAGTATTGTTAAACCAAAATTAGATAGGGAAGCAGTTGCTAAACTTCAAAACAAACAACAAGAACTCCCAACAGATCCCCAAATACAAAACATGAACTTCAAGATTTAATTCCAACAATAGGCAAAATAACAAATGTAATAGAAGAAGCAGAAACCAGTTTTTCAGAAGAAACAGAACCAAAAACTATTGACGACTCCCCAATACCCCGCAAGAATTAGAGGCCATTAATCGTACTGTAAGAAAAATTAGAGGCGAATTAACAGACAATTTAGCAAGACTGGGTGAAATAGATAAGGAGATAAAAAGAAAAAAGAAAAACTCGTTGAGGCTGATGACGCCAACTTAGGGCCTGGTGTTTAAAAAAAGAATAACCAAAGACTAAAAGATCTTGAAAAAGAAAGATCGGCAAGACTAAAAGCGGCGTGTTTCTAACCGAGATCAATTACGAACTCAAGTGATCAGAATAAGAGAAACTATCCAAAGAATTTTATATGAAGACACAACGCTAGCAGAAAGAATAAAAACACTGTTTAGAGAGCAAGGAGTCACATTAGCAAGCGTTTTTAACAGCCTTAGGATTTGCAATAAGTACACTGGTGATGGCTATTACAGGCAGTGGTGGAGGGCAAAGTTCAGTGCCTCCACCGCCATCGCCTCCATCGCTGCCTGATAAATCATGGGTAAAAAAACAGCTTGATCATCTTGCGAGTTATTAAAAAAAATTAGCTGGTAAAGCTATAGACTCTTTGCCAGGTATATTAGGGAGTATCGTTAGCTGGCTTTTGTCTACTGCAAGCAAAGTAGTTGGCTTTATGGCTGAGCACTTATGGGCATTAGTTCTCTTATAGTTGGGTTAATATTAGTAAGATAAAGGCCGAGTAATCCTAGCCAGTTAATCCAATAACAAGTGCTGTCTTTTCATATTCATGGTCATTATTTTTAACTTCAACAGTCTTTGGGCTTTGGACCCCAGGGATTGGATGGCTTAATCTTGGGGGGTCATCTTGTTTTTTTATTGTTTGTAATATTACTGGCTCAGAATTTATGTCGTTTTTTTTTTCCCACCTTCTGTTCATTGCCTGCCACAAGGATTTCATTATTGTAGTTTATTATTGTACCTATCTGGAGCCTGAGGTCAGAAGGCAGCATGTATAAACCAGTGCCAACAGCAAAGTCTACTTTCGATCTTGCGTATTGTAAAACATGTTGGTACCTTTTTATACTTGAAGGTAAATCAACTGCAGAATTAATGGCGTCCTCTAAATTGCTAAGTATTGTTTTTGTGCATCAAAGCCAGTAGAAGGATCAGTTATGCTCGATCTCGTTTGTGCTTGCGAACCTAGCAAACACCAAACGTAAGTACGAATAGAGTCGTTTATTCGTTCTATTCCCGCTCTAGTTAGGCCCTTAGAAGTGTCTAAGATAAATTTGTCCATGCTGTTTTATGCTCTTGCTCTATGGACCCAAGGTGAACAGTTGTGTCTGAAGAGAAAGATGTATAAGGTGGATTCCAGTCATAGTTATACTTCTGTGCACGCCCCAAAAATAAAGGGTGCCTAAGCCATGATTGCGGTCCAACTTTTGTCTAAAGTCTGTCTTAACATAATATTGAATTCGTTACAAATCCTTTCAAAAGCCTTCAAAGTCTATTCTGTTGCTGAATGGATTAAACGTTTTGTCATTTGGTAATGGTGCTTGCAGTTCAGTCAAATACGTCTGAAGGTGTAATAAAAATGAAATCTATACACTGACCTCACCAAAGGATCAGGATGATTTAAGTGATCAGCATACGATACTCCACACCCAGTTGTTGCACAAAACACAGCAAAGTTTAACTGGTTCTGATAAAACTTTCATCGATGACTGAACCACACTTTTGGGATGTAGTCTTTTTTAATAGGGGGGTTAAAGATATCTGTTTAATGGCGTACTCACCTTTACTTGAAAGGTGTCAGACTGAGTCACAGAAATGTCAAGGGTGTCAGTTGCTATATTTTTAAGATTGTAGTGCGGCCCAACAGAATATTTTGCATCAGTATATTTAAACGCACTCATTTTAATTTGTTTAAAAATGTTGTAACAAAACCAAACGCCTTTTTTGAACAT
>JAFLJL010006467.1:0-21277 GCA_018398815.1 Conus ventricosus
GGGTTTTTCATTTAATTGTGTTTAGTATAAAAATAGGGTCATTTATTTTATTGCAGTGTATAAGCGCACCCAAACTTGTATAAAAGTTTTATGCTGATGCAGCCCATTGTTACCCCCGTGGGGGGTTTTAGAGGGAGATCCCATGATCCCCGTGCATTTTTTAATTGGGTTGAGCTTGAATTTTGTAGGGTGTGGGGGCCCGTTGTTTACCCTTTTGCGTGAAAATAGAGAGAGAGCGTGCGGGGGTTTTTCTTGACAGCCGGGGAGGCGTAAGGACCCCTAGAAAATTCCTGGGAGAGAGAGGCCCGGGTAATGAAGATTAGTGTTGTTAAGTTTAAAATTTCATTTTCTTTACAGTTTGGGTTTTTTTTAAGGGGTTTATAAATTAAATTACGTTTAATATGTTTAAACAATTATATAAAAATTTTTTCTTTCCATTGTTTTATAATTGGGAGATGGTTCGAGGCCGTTTGGGGGAAGACAAGTGTTGTTTATTTTTTTAAAAATTGTTTGTTTTTTAAAATTTGGAATTGGAAATAATTTTAAATTTTTTTTCTATTTATCTCAGAAATTGCCGGGGTGGAGACGGAAGGGGAAAAGGGGGTTAGTTTTTCAGGGGGAGCAAAGCTGATAAATTTATTATTGAAGTGTTGGGAACGGGGTAGTAAGGTGGTTTTCCCCAAAGATTTGTTTGAAGAGGGGGCAGCTCCGCTAGGGGAGGGAAAGCTGGGGGAAAGGCCCCTGCCTTTAACTTTGAGGCTGCCCGGGGTGAAGATGTAAAGTTTGGCTGCCCCGCTACGGGGTGAAACGGGAAGGAGCTCCCTGCCGTGGCCCGTTTGGGTTTGCACCGGCCCCGTAAAGATTTACAGAAGAAGGCCCCGGGCTACGTTTGGCTATTTCGTGGAGCCGGGACCCGGGTTGGGGGGTCTTTTGAGGGCGTCCCTGGGAATTTACGGGGGAGAGAGGCGCGGGGAAAACGTGGGGGAATCTGTCAGTGACGTTAAGCTGAGTAAAAAACCCTTTAAAAAAACTTTCCCCTTTTCTTTCTATTTTTCCCCCCCGGGAAAATTTGAGTGTAAAAATTTTCAAAATAATTTAATAAGAAGGGGGGGAAATTTTTACAAAATTTAAAGGGGGTTTTTACCCCCTGGGTAAAACGGTTGGAGTAAAAATTGTGTGGGGAAGTGGATTTTTAAATTCTGTCTCGCCCTGTGTTTTGACAAGGGGGCCTTAGACCTTATCAGCTTTTTGCGAAATAAGAAAATGTTTGGGGGTGGGGGTGTAGAAAGTCCAACGTAGCCTTGGGGTCTAAAGATCTGCCCCTTTTTTTTCCCTGGGGGGGCCGGGTTAGGCTCGATGTTTTTTTTAAAACAACAAAATACTTTTTTGGGTTTTGCCCAAAAACGACAGGGGATAATAAATTGCAGGGAAAGGGGGGGAACGAAAAAAGACGGAAAAAACATTAAAATTTGATAAAAAAAAAAGTGGCGTTTAAACCATTTAATGTACATTTTTTTTTTTAATATATGTTTCCCAAATTTAAAAAATTCAAGAAAAACAGATAAAAAATATCTAACCCCAAATTTTTTTTTTTTTAAAAGCATGCCCCCTTTCAGGTTTAAACCCCCCAAAATTGCCCAACCGCCCCCAGAGTCCCCCCAAAAAAGGGGAAAAGTAAAAACCCCCCCCCAGAAAATAAAAACCCAGATTAACAAACTTTTAAACACAAATGCAAACAAAACTAGAGAAAGCCCTTTAAAAAAAATTTACAGCAAAACCCAAAAACAAAGGGGTATTCTGCTCCCTTTAATGCTGTTACATATGTTAAACTGGAGAACGACTTTTTATTTCTCTTTTGGGCGGGAAACGAGTGTAGGTGCCCGATTTTGTCACGGGCCTCCCGACTTTTTTGGACCCTTTGGGGTGGCGGAATTATTCATTTGTTTTTTGGGTGTTGCGGGGGTTTTTCGTTACCGCCCTTGATGGGGCTTTTTTGGTGGGGTTTGCACCTTGGTGTATTTCAGCTCAATTTTCGGTTTGCTTTCTCCTCTCTCTCTCTCTTTTTTCCACTGCCCGTGCTATTCTCCTGTATTTTCACGGGTGGCTGGTACCTTTCTCTCGAACTTGCTTTTCCGTGGGCCCTCTCCCCGGCCTTTTTTACCTGTCCACTTTTTTCATTTTTTTTAGTTTGAAGTATGTCACTCTGTGACCAGCGGGGCATTTTGGGCCCCCATCGCTGAGGGGTTAGCTCTTCACTCGAGGGGAAGATGTCTCTTGGGAGCGCCTGTCCGGCCCTTGGTTCTTCCCAAATCACCAAAAGGTACAGTCGGTTTCTTAAAATTCCCTACATGGGCCCTGTAGGAGGGGGACATCACTTCTTCTTTCTCCGCATCTGGGGCTTCTGTCCTCTTCTGGACAGAGGGCAAGAGAGCGTTTGCCCCCGCCCTTCGGGGGTCCCCCCAGGGGTAGTGGAAAGCATTTTTTTTCGTGGTTTGTTTTTTTTGGGTTTGTTGTTGTTAGGGGGCTTTTCTTCTCTTTTGCGCAATTTTCTTTCGTTTTCGAATTGTAAGAGAAATTTGTGTGGCCCTTTTCTCGGGTTAATTTTTCAATTTTTAAACCCTCCCATTCTAAATTTTTTCCCAAAAAAATTCTTTTTTTCCTGTTTAGCTTTTGGTATGGGGGTATTTCGGGGGATGGGAGAAAACCGGGTGATTCATTTTTGGGAACTTGCTTGGTCTCGCCCCTCCGCCCCTGTCACTTTCGCCGGACTCTTACCCTTGGGCCACCACCCTTGTTTGTGTGTGCAAGGAGAACGAGTTTTATTTTTCCGCGACGTGCGTAGCATATTTTTCCGTTGGGATGCGGGTTTGGGGGAATTTTTTGTTATTTTAAATGGGGGTTTATAAAATGTGACAATTATCCCCATTAAAATTATTATTTGAAATGTGGTGGCATTATAAAGCGATGGTCGCTGTTTTTGGTTTTTTTCCTAAAAAAGGCAAATGTTAAACGTGAGTGGAGAAGGGGAAGAAAAAATTCATATTTTTTTTATAACCTTTTGATTTAATGCATCTTTTACCTGCATCGTGTGAGAAGACCGGGAAAACATTCCGGGTTTTCGAGGGGTTTTAAACTGGTTTATGCTCGGTCTGTTTTGACTGGGTTTAAATTGGTGTTTTTTAGATTTCCCCTCGCCCTTTAATGCGAGTGGCTTTTAAAAATTTAAAAACAGAAAGGGTAGACTGTACTGACAGGGGGGTCCAGTACCCTTCCTCCTTCCCCCTTCCCCTTTCCCTCCTTCCCCCTTCCTTCTTCCTTCCCCCCCCTTTCTTTCCCCTCCCAGTAGTTTCCCCCCCCCCCCCCCGGGGGGCTTCACCCGGGTCTGGACGGGAGGTCCCCAGTGCTGGTTGAGGCCACGCCCCCGGCGGGGGCCCAGGGGACTGGATGGTCCCAAGGGGGTGCTGGTTGAGGCCACGCTCTGGGGGGCCCAAGGGGGACTGGATGGTCCCACGTGCGGGTTGGGGGCCCACGCTCTGGCGGGGACCCGGACGGAGGGTTTCCACGCGCGGTCGGGGGCCACGCCGGTGGGGACCGCGGGGGGAGAGGACCCCCGGTCTTGAGGGGGCCCCCCGGCCCGGGGGGGGTCCCCTTTCCAGGACCCCAAAAACCAGCGCCCTTTCCCCCCCCCCCCCCCCCCCCCCCCCCCGGGACCCCCTCTTCACTCCGGGTTTTTTGTGTCGGGGTGCGGTTTTTGAGGGGACCCCCTGCGGAACCCGCCCGGGTTTGGGGCCCCTATTTGCGATGGGGTGCTCCCAGTAGACTTGAAAAGGGGCCGGGGGTGTGGGGGACTCCAGGGGGGGGGAAGGGATGGATGCTGGAAATGTTTTTTTTTAATTGTGTAATTTTCATAGGTGCTGGAATCCCGTAATTGGATTGTGTACGTGTAGGGTTTAAAATGTTTATTTAAAATCGTGCTTTGTTGTGGGGTATTGGAGTGCTTAAATTGTGATTGTGCATTTTGTTTTCCTTTTGGGAAGTTTATTGTGATTGTGAAATTTTGGTGTTTTGGGAATGCTTTTTTAAATTATTGTTGGTTGGGAAAAAAGGGGGTTTTGGGTATCGAAATTTCTTTATTGTGTGGCTCTTGGGGGGCGTGTGGGGTCTTTCCACCCCCTTTCACTCCCCCCTAGCCCAATCCTTTTCAGGAAAGACCTCCAGGGGTCGGCCCTTGACAATTGGGGGGGCTCGCCCGGGATTTAAAAGGGCTTGACTTTCCTCTCTTTTCGGGGGGAAAGTCCCTTTTTATTTTCTGTCTTTTTGGGATTCTTTTATTTTATTTGTCGTGTTTGTTTGGGGGTGGTTGGCGGGGTGATCTACGTGAAGGGAGTTTTTTGGGGCCCTGAGGGAAAAACCGGTTTTTGATTTGGGGAGTCGAGGTAGCCCGGGGGGAAGCCCGACCGCGCCCAGCCTCCTTCCCCGGGGAAACCTCTCGCAGGTACGGCCGTAAGTTTGCCTTTTGTTCCCGTCATTTTTTCCAAATTCCGTTTTTTTAATTTAGCCATTTCTTTTTTTTTTTTTTTCCTTTTAGGGGTTTTTGGGAGTACGGGGGGTTGTATGGACGTTAGTGCATTTTTTTTTTTTTTCCTTTCCGGAATTCGTCTGTTTTGTTGTTTTCCGGGCCCCCAGCCCCACCCCCCCTTTTTGTCATGTTTTGGAGCGCGGTGTTGCAGAGTGGGGGACCCGGGGACTTGGGTTTTTGTTTTTTTTTTTTTGGGGTTTGACCCCCCACCGCACTGTTGCTGGTTGTAGAGGGGGCGGTTCCCAGAGTGGGGCAGCCGGAACTTTTTCCGCACACACCCCACACCACACATAAAAAATATAACACCCCCCTAAAATATTTTTTTTCAAGGGGAAATTTTGCCCTTTCCCGCTGTATTTGATAACTTTAGGATATTTTTTTTCCAGGGCAAGCCCCGGTCGGGGTGGATGGCGAGCGGGCGTCGAAAAGAAGGGTATTAAAATGTTATGTAGTCCCTATTTATTGTACCAGTACTTCAAATAGGGTTTAACTTCAAACTTTTTTCCAGTGTTTAGCGGGTAGTCCAGCGAGTACTTTCACTTCTTCTTCGCTAGGGAATTTTCCTGTTGGGGAACCCCGACTGGCATTTTCCGCGGAAGCGTCAAGTATAGCGAAGAAACTGGGGGTTTTTTCTGTTGAGTCGCAGAAACCAAACCCCCCCCTTTTCCCTCCATGTTCCCCCTCGAAAGGGAGTTTTCCCCGGGGGACTTTCCTTTATGGGGAAAAAGAGGGCCCAAGGGGCGGGGCAGACGGTCAACCTCCAGTGTCGGATGGTGAATCCTTCCCCAAAATCACCTCTGTCCTGATTTTTCCTAGAGCACAACGACGAAAAGGGTGCTTCCAAGGCAGGAAAACCCTCCGTAGGGAAGAGGGGGTTAGGCAGGAAAACCCCCCGTAAAGGGAAAAGTTGGATAGGTGGGGGCTCTGCCCCAAGGGAACTGACAGACAAAGGAGTTTCCGCATAGGGAAGAGGCTATTCTGCGCAGAAAAGGCTGCCCGGGCAGGGGGCTCTTGTAAGGAAGAGGCCTTGGGAAGCGTAGGGAGGGTGCCAGAAAAGGAGGGTCAAACGTAGGGGAAGAGGGGTGCCAGGCCGGAGGCTCGCGTAGGGGAAAAGGGTGCCCCCTTTTGGGAAGAACTAACAGGATGGGGCTCTGGTAGGGGGAGATGGAAAAAACCCTTTTTTGCGGTTTTCCCCCCATCTGTAAGTCAGGGGTTTTAATTTACCAGGCAGGTGATAGAGTTAAAAGGCCCAAAATTAAAGTTCCAGAGTTTAGCCTTGGGGAGGGCATTGATATGTTCCAGAGCATTTTTACCCAAAGGTTTCTAGTTTTATCCCAAATTTTCAGGAGGAAAAAAAGGCTATGCACCTTTTTTTTGGTTTTTTCTGGTGCGCAAGGGAGTGTGTGCCACTCAAATGAAGGTGCATCTTATGCAACATTTTTTCCTTTTGGGTCTTTCTAAACTTTTTCCCCTTTACCCCAAGGGGTAAGGGGGAAAAATTTAAGGGGCCTGAAGAAGAATAACGACCAGACCTTCGGGCAGTTTGGTTTTAGGCTGCGCAAACGCTAGGGGATGGCGTCGTTGGCTAATTGGAGGGTGGAAGGGGTCTGATCCTCAATTTAACAGCTCACCAAAAACTGTGTCCCCAAATTGAGGGTCCGGGTAGGCGAGACCAAAAAACCTCAGGATTTCGCCCGGGTGCGATTTACAAAACCCCGGGTGTTTGCTGAAGCTCGCAGGGCCTTTTGGGGATCCCCAATAGGGGAGGGAAACCCCCCCACAGGTTTTTGTGGCAATAAGGGGGCCGAAAAACTGCAAACGGGGTGAACAAGGCAGGGGTTCATCGGGATTTCAGCGGCCCCCACGTGTTTTCTTTGTGGGGTCCTGGCCCCCATTAGGAAAAAATTGTCCCAAACCCCTGGTAGTCGTGGGGGTTGGGCCTTTCCCCCGTCCTCGTGCCTCGGCTAACGTGGGTTCCACCCGCTTTGGGAAATTTAAAAGTGCCCATGTTTCTCTCTGTTGTTGGGTTTTCCTTGTCCCACACCATCTGGGTTCGGGGGCATCAACGATCTTTGTGGTAAGAATTTTGGGGGGGGTTTCCCCCGAAAGGGCCCCGGGGGGGCGCTTTTATGAAAGTGTGCGGGGGTTTTGGGGGTGGTTTTTCCTCCACCCCTCCTTTTGACTTTTTCCTATCTCCCCCCCCCTACTTTTTTTGGGGGAAGTATGGGCCATCGCGGTGGGGCCCATGTAAATTTCCCCTTCTCATAGGGAATAAATGTCTACCCTTTTCTGACGGGCGCGTCCTCCCTGTCCGGATCTGCCCTACCCGGGGTGGTGGGAGTCCCCCACACGCGCCAAAACTAAGAAGCAGGAACAGGGAAATTTCGTCCCGTTCTCCCGCCGATTCTGGCGATTTTTTGGCCAGGGCCCATCCTGCAACCCTGGTCCTTTTTCCCGGGCCCGGCTTGGATGTCCAATTCCTGCGCAACTGGGAGGGCCCTCCTGCTAGTCCCCCCCGACACGCCCCAAGGGGGAGCTTTTTTAAGCTCCACAAAGGGGGTCCCTTTAGGGTTTTCAACCGGCCGGGCAGAACGTGGGCCCAAAAAAGGGGTTTTTGTTCCCCAAAGCTTTAGGAAATCCCTTTTTTCCCGGGAGGCCCACATTCCCCCATGGCAGGCAAATTTGGGTTCCCAAAGGACTCTCGGCGAAAATAAGCCCGGACTTCTTCTGGCCAGGTTTAACTCACAGGGTTTGGGATAATGCCGCAGTTTCGATTTCCCGCCAAGGGGCAACGCCTAAGGGGGGTTGGGGGGGCGTGTTCCACTGGGATCAGTGCCCCCTGGGTTGGGGGGCCATTCACAAAAAATTGGGGGCGATTGGTGGGACCCCTTAATCCACCATCCCAAACGCGGTCACCGCTACCTTTCCGGGACGGTTTTGGGCTATGCACCCCGATTTCCCAGAGGCTGCCCCCTTTGGGCTTTTTGATACCCCACTATTCTTTAAGCCTCCGGCAGATTTGGACACGCACTGGGGTGCCCAAGAAAAAAGTAGGCCGGAAGTTTTTATGGAGAGCGAAACATCATCCCTCCGTGCTTGGGGCCGGATCCGGCCCCGTCATTCCCTCACTCATGGGTTTGGGGAGTGGGTTGGGAGATTTATGCGTTCACTTTTTCCCTCATATCAAAAGGGGTTCCCGTAAAAACGGATGCTGATATCCCCTTTGCCGAGTCCGTAGTCCCGGGGCATTGGAAAAAACGGTCAGAGGGGCCCCTTCCCCCCAACCAAAGGGGTTTTAAACCCCCTTTTTTCGTATTAAATTTTTGTGACAGTTTTTACCTTTTAGTGATTAACGGTAGGAATCACCCGTGGTTTCCCGGGTTGTTAAATTTCCAAAGGTTGGAAGGGTTTGCTTGTTGTTTGAAAAAATGTAATATTATGTTTTTTCGGGGTGATTCTATCGTAGAATGTTTGTATTGGGTTCCTCGTACTCTGGCGATCAAGAGAAATTTTGGGGTTTGGTCCCCTTGTTGTGAATTTTTCACTTTCGTCAAGGTTTAAAGGGGCCCGTATCTCAGGGGAAACAGATTCTTTTGAAGGGGGGTTTTCCCCGAGTTTTCACGAGGCCTACACGTTTGACCCTCTAGGGGGGCGGAATTATTTTTTTTGTTTTATTGTCGTTGCTGTTTCGTGTATCCCTCCCTTTTATTTTTCCTTTTTGGTTTTGGGGGCCCTTGGGTAGTTCACTCAACTTTTGGGTTTTCTTTCTCTTCTCCCCTCTTTTTCCAAATGCCCGTGCTATTCATCCTTTGGGGGCACGGGGGGTGGGGAAACCCTTTTTTCTCGAACTTTCCCGTTGTCGGCCTCTCGCCTGTCTTTTTAAACCCGTGCCGTGCTTTATTTCTTTAGTTTGAAGTATTCCCTCCTCTGTGACCAGCGTGGGATTTGGCCCCCATCGCTGAGGGGGGTTAGCTCTCACTCGGTTTAAAAGTTCCCCTGGGGGCGCCTGCTCCGGTCCCTTTGGTTTTTTCACCGGATCATCGAAGGGACAGTCGGGGATCTTCAATTCCCCAGCGGCCCGTAAAGGGGAGGGACCTCACCCTTTTTTTTGGCTCCGCATCTGGGCTTCTGTCCCCCTCGGCGGGGCGAGGGAAGGGGGAGTCGTTTGACCCCTCTTTGGGGCACCCACGGGTAGGGTAAGCAAACCCGTTTCGTGGGTTTTTTTGTTTTGGTTTTTGTTGTTAGCCCGGGTTAATTTTTCTCTTTTGCGCAATTTTTTTTGTTTTCCCAAGTTGTAAAGAAATTTTTGGTGGAGACCTTTCTCTTTGGGTTTAAATTCCCAAACTTTTAAAACCCGGCCATTCTAAATTTTTTTCCAAAAATTCTTTTCCCCGTTTTTGATTGGTGATGCGGTTTGTCCCGGGGGGGATGGGGGGAACCCGGGGGATTCAGGGTTGGGAAATTTGTTGGTCTCGCTCGTCCGCCCCCGTACCCTTCGCCGGGCTTTTTATCCTTTTTGGCCACCCCTCTGTTTGTGTGTGGGAAGGAGAAAGAGTTTTTTGTTCGCGAGCGTGCGAACCCCAAGGGGTTTTTCGTTCCCGGTTTCTTTGGTTTTAGATTTTTGTTATTTTGGGAAAAGTGGCTATAAAATGTGAAAATTATGCCCTTGAATTATTATTTGCAAATGTGGTGGAGTTTTTAAAACGATGGTCGCTGTGTTTGGGTTTTTTCCTAAGAAAGGCAAATGTTAAAGGAGTGAGAGAAGGGGGAAGATAATTCATAATTTTTTTTTATAAACCCGTTGATTTTTAAAGCGTCTTTTCCCGCATCGTGTGGAAAGGGCCCTAGTGAAATTCCCGAAAAATTTGGGGAAAAAAAGGGGGGGTTTCTGTGGTTTTTTGGTCTGTGTTTACTGGGGTTATTGGTGCATTTATTAGGGCTTCCCCTCCCCATCATGCGAGTTTTGTTAAGGAAATTTTAAAAGCAGGGTCAGACTGTACTGACCGCGGGGTTTTCCCGTACCCTTTCCTCCCTTTCCTTCCCTTTTCCTTCCTCCTTCCTTCTTTCCCTTCCCCCCCTTTCTTCTCTTCCCCCCCCTTCGTTTCCCCCCCCCCCCGGGGGGTTCCCCGGATCCGGAAATGGATGGTGCCAAGTGCTGGTTTTTGGGCCCCGCTCGGCTGGGACCCGGGGGGAGGGGGCCCCGTGCTGGGTTTAGGCCACGCTCTGGCTGGGACCCGGACCCGGATGGTTTCCACGTGTGGTTGGGGCCCCGCTCTTGGTGGGGCCACGGACTGGAATTTGGGGCCCCGCGCTGGTTTGAGGGCCAAAGCTTGGTCGGGAAAAGGGGGACTGGTAGAGGGGCCCGCCGTCTTGACTGGCCGGCCCCGCCCCCGTTTAAAGGGCCCCCCAGTAAAAGCGCCACGTTTTCCCCCCCCCCCCCCCCCCCCGGGGGCGCGCTCTTTATGCCCGTTTTTTTGGTTCAGGGTGTCGGCTTTTAGCGGGCTCCCCCGCGAGGACCGACCCGGTTCGGAGCACCCATGCGATAGGGTGTCCAAGTAAATTGGGGCAGAGGCAGGGGTGGGGGAGGCACTCCGGGTGTGGGGAAAGGGGGGGGGGCTTTGGGAAAAGTTTCTTTTTTAAATTTTTTATAGGGCATTTGTTCTGGAATGCTTTTAATTTTGATTGTGTACGTCGTATGGTGAAATGTTTTTTTTTTTATTAATTTGTGCATGTTTTGTGTGTTTGGGGTGCTTTTATTGTGATTGTGCTGTTGGTGCGTTGGAAAGCTTGAAATTTTGATTTGCATTTTTGTGTGTTGGGGAAAGCTTAAAATTTTTTATTTTTTGTTGTGAATAAATGGGGGGGTTGTATCTAATCTTTATTTTGTGGTTTTTCTTGGGGGGGTGTGGGTCAGTCACTCCCCCCCACCCCACCAGACCGATCCCTTTGGGGGAACCCCCAGGGGCGGTTTGTGACAGTAGGGCCCCTTAAACCCAAAGGCGTAGGTGCCCCGCACTTTACCTCAGGGGGTTTGTCTTTAGCTCTTGCCTGTGGTTTATTAGCTGTAAGGGCTGCTGGCAAAAAAATTTTTTAAATAAACCCCAAAAACAAAACGCTAAGGGTTTAATAAAAACAAACCAAACTTTTGTTTTGTTCCCAAAACTTTACAATAAATAAAGCCTTTGTTTTACTCCCAAAAATTCCCGGGTGGGAAAATTTTGTCGTTTACGGGGCCCATTTTGAAAGACTAAAAAAAGACAAAAGTTTTTATCTTCAAAAAAAGGGAAAGGGGAAGTTTTTCTCAAAAGCCAGACCCGAAAAAGATAAAAAAGGAAAAGGTTTTTAAAAAAGTAAAAGAGAAAAATTTAAAATCTGTTTTTAAACACTCACATTAACAACTCAAAGGGCGTTTATCCTTTTGTTTATGAGTCCCCGCACAAAAAGGGGAAAAATTTTTTATGGTTCGCCTTTTTTTTTTAAAATTTTTGTTTTTTGGTGTAATTTGGGGACCCACTGCGTCAAAGGTTCCCAAACAGGAAGGCACTGTATCTCAGAGAAAACAGATTTTTTTTAGAAGGGGGGTTTGTCACGTTTTTGGGTCACGAGGCCTACGACGTTTGACCAATCTAGGTGGCGGAATTATTCATTTGTTTATTGTCGTGCTGTTGTCGTGTATCCGTCCCTTGATGTGGCTTGTGGTGCGGTTGCACCTTGGTGTAGTTCAGCTCAATTCGGTTTGCTTTCTCTCTCTCTCTCTCTTATTCCACTGCCCGTGCTATTCATCCTGTAGGTTCACGGGTGGCTGGTACCTTTCTCTCAATTGCTGTCTGTCGGCCTCTCCCCTGTCTTTTTACCTGTCGCACGTGCTTCATTTCTTTTAGTTTGAAGTATGCTCACTCTGTGACGCAGCGTGGCATGTTGGCCGCCATCGCTGAGGGAGGTTAGCTCTTCATCGAGTGGAAAGGGATGTCTCGGGGGAGCGCCGGGCTCCGGTCTTGGTTCTTCACCTTTATCATCGAAGGTCAGTCGGTATCTTCAATTCCTACAGTCGGCTGTAGGAGAGGGACATCACTTCTTCTTTCTCCGCATCTGCGCTTCTGTCCTCTCGACTGGACAGGGCAGAGAGAGTCGTTTGACCCGCCTCTTCTGGGTCACCCACGGGTAGCTGGTAAGCTCAGTTTCGGGGTTTTGTTTTTTTTGGGGTTTGTTGTTGTTAGCCGGCTTATTCTTCTCTTTTGCGAAAATTTTCTTTTCGTTTTCGAAGTTGTAAGAGAAATATTGTGTGAGACCTTTTCTCTGGTTAATTCAATCTTTAACCTGCCATCTAAATTATTTCCAAAAATTCTTTCTCCTGTTTATGCATCGGGTGATGGGGTAGTCGGTGGGGATGGGAGAACCTGGTGTTTCGGGTTGGAATTTTGCTTGGTCTCGCTCGTCCGCCCCTGTAAACATTGCCGGACTCTTATCCTTCGGCCACCATCTGTTTGTGTGTGCAAGGAGAAACGAGTTTTATGTTCGCGAGCGTGCTTTACGCATGATTTGTCGTTCGGTTGCGTGGTTGGAGATTTGTTTTTATTTTGAAATGTGGCTAAAAATGTGACAATTATGCCATTGAATTATTATTTGCAAATGTGGTGGCAGTTATAAAAGCGATGGTCGCTGTGTTGGTTTTTTTTCCTAAGAAAGGCAAATGTTAAACGTGAGTGAGAGAAGGGTGAAGATAATTCATATTTTTTTTTATAACCTGTTGATTTAATGCATTTCTTTTACCTGCATCGTGGAGAAGACCCTAGTGAACATTCCTGATTCGAGGGGTTTTTACTGTGTTATGCTCAGGTCTGTGTTGAGCTGGGATTATTGGTGCATTTATTAGATTTCCCCTCGCCCATCATGCGAGTGGCTGTTAAGATTTAACAGCATGGGTCAGACTGTACTGACAGCGGGTTCCAGTACCCTTCCTCCTTCCTCTTCCTTTCCCCCTCCTTCCTTCTTCCTTCCCTCCCTTTCTCTCTCCTCCCAGCTACGTTTCCCCCCCCTCCCGGGGGCTTCACCCGGAGTCTGGACTGGATGGTGCCAAGTGGGTGGTTGAGGCCACGCTCCGGGTGGGACCACGGACTGGGTGGTGCCACGTGTGGTTGAGGCCACGCTCTGGCTGGGACCACGGACTGGATGGTGCCACGTGCTGGTTGAGGCCACGCTCTGGCTGGGGCCACGGACTGGATGGTGCCCGCGCTGGTCGAGGCCACGCTCTGGTCGGGACCGCGGACTGGTAGAGGGACCCGCCGTCTTGACTGGCCGGCCCCGACCCCCGTCCAGACTCCCGTAACAGCGCCACGTTTCCCCCCCCCCCCCCCCCCTCCGGGACGCGCTCTTCACTGCCTGTTTGTGTGTCGAGGGGGTCGGCTTTGAGCGACTCCTGCGAGGACCGACCGGTTCGGAGCACCTAGTGCGATAGGGTGCTCCGTAGACTTGACAGAGGCAGGGGTGTGGAGGCACTCCCGGGTTGGGAAGGGATGGATGCTGGAAATGTTTCTTTATAATTGTGTTATATGTCATAATGTGTGAATGCTGTTAATTGTGAATTTTGGGACGTCGTATGGTGAAATGTTTATTTTTAATCGTGCATGTTGTGTGTGTTGGAGTGCTTGAATTGTGATTGTGCATGTTGTGTGCGTTGGAAGCTTGATTGTGATTGTGCATGTTGTGTGTGTTGGAATGCTTATTTTTATTGTGTGTGTTGTGAATAAATGGGGTGTTGTATCGTAATCTTTATTGTGGGTCTCTTGCGGGCGTGTGAGGTCAGTCACTCCCTTCACTCCCACCTAGACCGATCCTGTCAGGGCAGACCTCCAGGGGTCGGTCGTGACAGTAGGCCTCTTAGCAACAGGCGTAGGTGCGCCCGCAGCTTTAAACCCCTAGGCGGTTTGTCTTCAGCTCTTGGCCCGTGTTCATTAGTTTAAGTGCTGCTGGCAAAAAATTTAAAACTAAACTCCAAAAGCACACAGCTCAGGGTTCAACTAATAACACCAAACTTAGTTCGTTCAAACTGACAATAAATAAAGCGCTAGTTGACTCAAAAAATCACGGATGAAGAATTTGGGTCGTTTACAGGCCGATTTTGATGACTATAAAAGACAAAAGTTTGATCCTTCAAAAAAAGGCAAGGGCAAGTTTTTTCTCAACAGCCAGACACCGAACAGAAAAAAAAGGAATGTTTAAAAAAAGTAAACGAGACATTAAACCTGTTCTAAACCAGCCACATTAACAACATCAAAGGGCGTTTATACTTTAGTTTATGAGTCCAAGCACAAAAAACCTTTGAATTTTATTCTGATTAATTTTTTTTTTTTAATTTAAATAAATAGTTTCAGTGAGAAAGACAACTTAAAAATGGCTGAGATAATGAAGGACCGGACGAATTGTTTAAAGGGAATGCTTAAGGGAGAGCGTTTATCAAAAGCTTTAAATGATATTACTCTAGAAGTCATTGATCCAGCAAACGTACAGGCAAGTGTTGTACATGCAAATTCTCAAGTTCCAGGTAAACTAACAATAGACCCGCCAGTTAAAGTAATGTTAGCTGTTTAATCGACTATATAACAATAAATGAAGATAATCTAGAAGTGGTCTCAACTAAACAACAGTTTTTTCTTTTCCTCAAAAGACTTAACACCTGGTTGGGCAGACCAACTGCTTCCACAGTTTGATGTGGCCGCTGAAGAAGCCAAAATGAGAGGCTCGGGTTGGTCAGAGGGCGAAGTCTTAGAGATCAGTTTAAAACAGGCTAATATGAGCGATTGTTGGCAAGTCTTACTATTCCACTACCTCCACATTAGTCGCAAAAAGAGCATTCTAAACATAAAGAATTCGACAACAAATGTTTTATGTGGTGTGTTCTTGCAAGGCTGCATTAGGTCCGCAAAAACGCAGAGAAAGTATCTAACAATGAACCTTACATCAATGATCTTAACTTTAGGGGAAATCCTTTCCCGTTAGCGTGACAAAATTGATCAGTTTGAAGAACAAAAAAAACCCAAATAACTGTTAATGTATACACAGGGTCTGAGAAAACAAATTTGGTGCCTATTAGAGTGTCTAAAGACAGCCCAACAATAGGTGATCCAGACAAAACCATGTGGACTTACTCCGAATGTTTTCGCCAACAGGGCTACCCCATTACACATTAATACGAACAATGAGTAGACTAATGCGCATACTTAAAAAAATCAGGCAAACAAGAATTCTGTAGAAAATGTTTAATAAGAATGCCACCTTTCCAGCCGCGCTTGAACATATAAAACATTGTAAAAGTTCTGTAGACTGTAATACAGAACTAATTACGCCGAGAGAAGGCAGTAAAGTTATTTTTTAATAACTAAAAAAAAAACTGCAAAATGCTCCATACGTAGTTTACGCAGACTTTGAATCACTTATTTTTCCTTATGAAGGGCCGCACCACAAAACTTCCTAAAACAGCCTTTGTGAGTAATCATCAGATTTGTTCATTTGCTTTACATCATGTTAGGTCGGATGGCGCCCATTCAGAACCAGAATTATAAAGGAACCTAATGCTGCAGAATACTTCTTAGAACGCATGCAGCAAGTGCGAACGCCTGTTCTAATAATCAAACTTACTGAAATCATAATGTCGCCTGAAACCAACAACAGTATGACCAGCCACACATGTTGATTTGTGGTTTAGAACTAATTCAAACATGAGGACGCCAATCCAACAGTAAGAACCATGATCACATTAGCGGAAAGTTCAGAAGAGCACGCACAACGACTGCAATTCAACTAAATTTTGACCCAGCGAAGTGGGGGCTGCCCATTTCTTTCATAACTTGCGGGGTTTAACGACTCTCATCTTATAATGCAAGCAGTAAAACAAAACGCCTTCGGGGTAACATGCATTGCACAGTCATCAGAAAAGTACATGTGTTTCACTTTAAATAACATGTCTTTTTATGACCCCTATGCAACACCGATGGATCATTAGAGTCACTGGCTATGTCCTTAAAGTCCTGCCCAATAAACAGAAGAATTTTTTTAAACCCAACTCCCCGTTAGAAAGGGCGTTTACCCTTATGAGTAAAATGAACAGTTGGGAAAGGTTTGACAAAGATACACTTCCGCTAAAGAAGCGTTCTTTTCTAGTCTTAGAGGAAAGGGGATTAGTGATTCTGATTACCAGCATGCTCAAATGCGTGGCAAAAGTTAGAGTGTAAACGATGGGAGACTATCATGATTCATTACTTGATGGCCGATACATGTTTGTTGGCGACGTCTTTTTAAAATTACAGAAAGACCTGCTGAAACATTATAGCCTGGATCCCGCGCATTACATTTCTGCGCCCGGGATGAGTTGGGACGCTTCTTAAAGTTTACTGGAGTACAGAATTGATTTATTGTCAATTTACCAATGATTCAGATGATTGAAAACGGATTGCGTGGAGGAATTAGTATGGCGTCGCATCATTACTGTAAAGCAAACAACAAATACCTAGATGATTATATCCAAGTAAAAGGTCTAACTATCTCATGTATTTAGATGCAAACAATCTGTATGGTTGGGCAATGGCGCAATCACTTTCCCTTACGCAACTTTAAAATGTACACAGACGGCGTACGAAAATATTCAAGGAGCATTAAAGTGGTTGAGCATTTGACGTCAGATCAACAGCGTGGATAAATTCTAGAAGTTGACTTTGAATAATCCTCATGAACTCCATGACCTACATAATGACTACCCATAGCAGCAGAAATCTAAAGACGGCAAAAACAGAGCCCCTAAACTTGTGCCTAATCTTCGCGACAAAAAAAAATTATGTCTGTCATTAAAAGACTTCTAAAAATTTTATTTAAGACATGGTTTAAAGTTGACAGCCGTTCATCGTGAAAATTTCTTTTTGACCAAGAACATTCATGAAACCATACATAATGAAGAACACTGACTTAGAACTAAATCCACAGATGCTTCAGAAAAAGACTTTTTCAAGCGATGAACAACAGCTGTTTTTTGGAAAAACTATGGAAAATCCGCACAAGCGTAAAGATGTCAGATTTGGGCACCAAAGAGAACGAGGCAATTAAGCTGACTTCTAAACCTACTTATCAGGACTTAAGAAGATTCAAGACAGCTTTTTGGCATAATGATGAAGAAAACGAAAGTCAAATTGGACAAACCTGCATTTTTTGGTTTTTCTGTTTTAGAATTATCAAAGCTTTTGATGTTAGAATTTCTTTATGACTACTTTAAAACCCTCGTATCCCCAAAATCCAAGTACTTTACACAATACAGACAGTTTTGTTATAGAAAATCCCTACTGAAGACATCTATAAAGACATGGAATTAGAAGTAGCTAAAGGGCATGCGGATGGTACGACACATCTGATTACCCTAAAGATTCGCCTTTGCATTCATCCGTTAATAAAAGGTTTTAGGAAAGATGAAGGACGAATTAAACTGGAGGGTAATCATGGATTTATTGGTTTAAGGTCGAAAATGTACAGTATTTCGAGCCAGGAAAAACCATTAAGAAAGCAAAGGGAATATCTCGCAGTGTTGTGCAGTCAAACATATCGCATGACAACTACAAAGAAGCATTGTTCAATAAACATACTTTTCATCATGACAACCCTAAAACTACGATCAATCTACATGAATCAACACAACTGTTGTAACAAAGAAGTCATTAGATAGAACAAACACTAAACGAGTATTTTTTTAAACCAGAGTTTTCATATGCAATGGGCACTGGAGAACGTCAAAATACATACCTTCTCATATTTTTCCTCAAGTTTAATTATAAGCTCATTCATATCATTATCCAAATTTAGCCAAATTATTTTTCATGTTTGCTTGCTTTATGTGCTCGAATTTTTTTTATTAATTCAAGATATTCTTTTCCCCATATCTGATGATCAAAATTTGGGAATTTGGGTTGTAGGTGATCTGGGTGCATTGCCATGACCGATGAATCCTCATAAATGCTTCCTTAAAAAACAGAACTCGTGCCATATATTTCCCCTATCATTTTAAGGTCTCTTTCCCTTTTTCATTCTTGTTCCTTCTGAGCTTCCATTTATGTAAATAAAAATTAATTAAGCAACTGGAACGTGTCTGGTGGGATTAACGCAGTTCTTTTCCCTTTACAAAAGATCTTTGAGGAGCCGGTTGTTTTGTTGTGTCATTTCTCGTAAATAATACACAGGCGGATTCATTTTTACAATTTTTTTTATTTCATACGGATCAACACTCCAAACTGGATCTGTTGCCCTAATGCGAGTGTCCCCTTCTGCTTCCCCCCCCGTAAATAAAGGAACCTTACTTTAAACCAAACGGGAATAGTTTGCTGGTTGTACTGGAGTCTTCAGCAACATTTATTGTTTGTTTTTTTATTGCTTGTACTGGTTTTAGCCCTTTAAATTCTTCATTATTGATTGGCGCGCAAAACTGAGGGCAGTCTTCTAACCCATTCGTGTTGCGAGAATTGTCAATCAGCTCCTGTGAAAAACTGGTAAAAAAAGTCTTTCAGATAAAATGTTTGTTAAAGTTTTTAACTAAAGCCTGTGATCTGTAAACACCTGGAATGCCCTTTTAATAGTAACTCTATGTTTTAACAATAATTGAATTTACTTGGCCTTAAATTCTTTTCCATCATCGACTTGAATCAAACGAGGATAAGTTTGCGGCCTCATTGGGATATCAGTTGTATGGCAACAGCAACAGCAGAAGCACTCTTTTGTGTTAAGGTTCCGCTCTTGTATCTTAAAGCTATGTAAAAGACGTAGGCGATTTAAAATCTTTTTTCATCGACGTATCAGGGGGTAAAATAAAGGTCCATTTGGGGGTGTCTTTGGGTATTGTAAAACAAAGTGGGTCCTGTATTCCTAGGGCGGGAAATAAATTTGCCAAATCGCTTGTTTAGAAAACCCTTTCCCTTTCGCTGTTTGTTCACTGACTCCCGCTGTTTGGGCTTAGCTTTTTTATTCTGTGATTCCCTTCCAAAATCCTTTTGGCAATAATAGATTTTTTTCATTTTTATCACCCAATTATTCAACAAAATACACAACGCTACCAAAGACGATAAAAAAAACGATTTTTTGCATCTTTTGATTTCTAAAGGTGATAAAAGTCATAAATTTTTGGGTGGGGGAAATTCTCTTTGGGTTTGCCGTTACAAAAAAATTTTTTATGCCGGTCAACATTTTAAAATTTAAACGCATTCCTGTTTTTTTCAGTTTTTTTTTAATTTTTTAAAGGAAATTTTTGTTTATGTTTTTTTTTCACTGCTAGTTGCTCCATATTTTGTTAGTTTTTTCTCTCGCCGTCATCCCCCCATTTACTAAATGGTAATTACTCCGCAAAAAGCAACGCATTAACCACAGCGCCGCCATCACATTACAAGAAGCCATTTTTATAAATGTTTTTTTTTTAATTTACATAGATACGCAGGGAATTATTCCCCTTTTAATAAAAATCTTTCGTAGCAAAAAGAACTGTTAAACAGCAATCAGCTTTTCTGAATCCTCAAAGCCCGCTTTCCAAATTCTGTTTTTTTTTTAAAAGGCTTTTTCCAAGCTTGTGAAACCTACACTTAGCCTCCAATAACAGCAAAAGGTATACAAGGTTGGTAACATTTTTTTTTGGTGCCATTTTTAAGAAATAAAAAAAAAAATTAATTTAGTAAAAAACATGAACGGGGAGATCAAGACACTACACAGCCTAAACCTTTCCGAACTTTTGAATTTAAAAGTCAGTTGATGACCAAGCTATTATCCCAAAAAAGGGAAAACTGATTCTTTGGCAGCATGCGGAAAAAAAAAAACATTCCTCGGGAAAAAATTCAGCATAGAACAATTTAACAGATTCCCACAAGCATTGTAAAGACCAAACAGTTTGAAGCGCAACTGGGGTCAAAAATGGAAAAAGTGTAGGGCAAAAGTTCTTAGTTTGACACTAAACTAGTAAGTAAATTTGCGCCTATTGATTCTGAACAAGACTTTATGTAGATTTAACGCAGGATCCAGTTTTAACAAAGTCATTAAGTCTCTAGGATGTGATCTATATTACAGATTTGGAACATTATGTCGCCGCTAATCATGGGTTTAATTACTTTTAATCATATAGATTTTGTTTCCCTTAAAAATGACCGAGCCAGAAAATCAGCAGAATCAGAAAACATTGAATCCGGTGGAGAAAGTGACCAATAAAAAGCCTGGGCGCGTTGCAGCAGAAAAAAATTAGCAGAGTGGAACAAACAAAGAAAATACAGTTACAATCACAGATTATAGCCCATAATGAAAAAGTGCTAGAGCTGCAGCCAGTTGTTTCAACACCAGCTATAAAAACGCCAGAACAAGTTGATTCAAGACTTACAACAACAGGGGTGCCTACACCGCCAAAGTCTTCATGGAATTTTCTTAAAGCAATTGTCATTTTTGGCGGCATTGCTGCTGGGGGTGTTATTACGGTTATAAAATATAAAAACAACGACAGCGAAAACCGAAGCAGTCCAAACAATCTCTGCCACTAAATACAGAAGACCGAACAAAAAGCATGCCAAAACCGCCAACAACAAAAGATCATTTTGATCCATTTCAGATCAATAACACTTTAAGAACTTAATAAATAATATAAGTGGCTTGAATAAGAACTTGGTTGTACTTAGGGATGACTTAATTACAAACTTGAGTGACTTAATTAAGAACTTGAGGTACTTGATCAAGAACTTATTAAGAACTTGAGGTGACTTAAGTAGAAACTTAGAGTAACTTAATTAAGAACTTGGGGTGACGTGATTAAAAAATTAATTAAGAACTTGGGTGACTTGATTAAGGACTTAATTAAGGACTTGGGGTGACTTAATTAAGGACTTGGGTGACTTATGGCATGATCTGGATCACACACACACACATACGCACAGAAATCATTCACACAATAGACGGGAAGGTGTGTGGGGAAAGTGAGGGGCTTTTTGTGGCTCAACTTGAATGGCGTAAATTCGAGACAGCCGCTAAAATCACTTATCAGAGTCCTGAATCAATAATCCCAAGATCTCTTCAAAGTTCTCTCATGGCCATCTGAGACAGCCTTTAGAGGTGAAGGAGTGTTGGCGCCGCTCCAGTAGGCGGGGTAGAGGTGGCTTTGTAGGTCAATCGCAGCTTCTGCCGATTGGCCCAGTTTTGTTGGGCGCTTTTCTGCAGCCAGGCTAGTAAAACTACCGCTGTGGAAGTGACTCAATTACTCCTGCCACGCAGGTTCAAGCACGTCATGTGTATCATGCCAGAATGCTTTAAAAGTTGGGGTTGGATTCATGTATTTCAGAATGAGTTTTCGTTTGCTGTATAACTCATTGAAAGAAATCGCGAGTTTGTGAAATTTTGGATAAGAATAGAAACAAAATGACACTCAATTAGTCTTCTTACGCGAGTTGCTCAACCAGCAAATCTTCTTTCAGATCAGACTCCCAGTTTTTTGTTTTTGACCGTTTCAAAATTGTCTTTGCTTTCTGAAGCCAGTGCCCTAAAAAAAGAGCTTGGAAAGAGATTTCCTTCATCATCTTTCACTGAGTAACAAGCACTGTGCAAGAATGGAGTCATTCTTGAATACTTTCAAGGTTTGGTTTTATCAAATGCTTTGAAGCAGCCACAAAGCGTTTTTCAAATATTTGTGTTTTAGAATTTTTTTTTTCC
>JAFLJL010006468.1:0-17500 GCA_018398815.1 Conus ventricosus
CGATATACTTTTGAACCGGTATTTTAGTCCTCACTGGGCTAAAGCCTGTGTACATATCAAATTTCATCCAAATCGGACAATATGTCACGAATAAGGGTTTTTAAAGGTCAAATTTTGAAACACTATATAGTGTGATAACATCTCTATATACTAAATTTCATTAAAAATCCACCTATATATAAGGAATAACGGCAGAATAACGGTTTTTAACGGTTGTTTAATCCATTTTCAGCATTACACCACTTACATATGGACAGAGGCTCCTATTTGTCACAAGATCATCCAAACCACTTATAAATTGGCCAAGTACTTTCTGAGATATTCCATAAAGAAGAAAAACCGTTACAGGCCGTTACAACCGTTAGTAACGGCTATAACGGGGCAAACTAAAACATCAGGCATCATCTGTGACCCATAATGAACATACCTGCTAATTTTCATAAAGGTCGGCCAAGTACTTTCTGAGATATTCCTTAAAGAAGAAAAACCGTTACAGGCCGTTACAGCCGTTAGTAACGGTTTATAACGGTAAACTAAAACATCGGGCATTATTCGTGACCCATAATGAACATACCTACAAATATTTCAGAAAGATCGGCCAAGTACTTTCGGAGATATTCCATAAAGAAGAAAAACCGTCACAGGCCGTCACAGCCGTTAGTAACGGCTATAACGAGGTAAACTAAAACATCGGGCATCATCCGTGACCCATAATGAACGTACCTGCTCATTTTTACAAAGATCGGCCAAGTACTTTCTGAGATATTCCGTAAAGAAGAAAAACCGTTACAGGCCGTTACAGCCGTTAGTAACGGCTATAACGAGGTAAACTAAAACATCGCGCATCATCCGTGGCCCATAATGAACATACCTGCAAATTTTCAGAAAGATCGGCCCAGTAGTTTTGTCTGGAGCGAGTGGAACACATTTTGACCACCGATACACAGACAGACAGACGGACACAGACAGCATTTCTTCGTTCCCATTCTAAAGTACTCCCTGTTCTATAAGAACTGGGAGTACAAAAAAGTGTGCAAAAATAACCAAGATTTTCTGTCAGCCTATGGTCGATCCCTCGTCCCCCATGGGAATTCCATGGAGAGAGGGGGAAGGGGGGGGGGGGGGGGGGGGGAAGAGGAAGGGGGGAGGGGGGAGGTTTGGGGAGGGGAGCACGACGGTTCTTTCGACATAAATTTGTATATCGACCTTCCGGAAATTCGGTGCTAGTAATTTTTTCTTTACTGTCACCCTCTCTGACCGTGCTTAAACACACACACACACACACACACACACACACACACACACACACACACACACACACACACACACACACGCGCGCGCGCGCGCGCGCGCACGCACGCACGCACGCACGCACGCACGCACGCACGCACGCACGCCACACACACACACACACACACACACACCACACACACGCACGCACACACTCCATTTATTATCTTCAAAGAAAAATTACTACTCCGACAGACGAAAGGGACAACAAACAAATTAGAAGACAAAACACGACGCGTTTCGACCTCTTTGATCTTCTTCGGGCGAGATAAACAACTTTCAGGATAACGAAAACGAAGCACGAGTGATTTAATCACTTATCTCTCACTGCTCTCCCTTTGTTGTGACCACTTCGCCTGTCTTGGTTTCAGAATGTCTACACGTTTATTTCTGTTTTCATCGTTGACGTAATGTCTACA
Organism: Conus ventricosus; assembly: GCA_018398815.1. Taxonomy (NCBI): domain Eukaryota; kingdom Metazoa; phylum Mollusca; class Gastropoda; order Neogastropoda; family Conidae; genus Conus; species Conus ventricosus. Next base: position 1,710 of record JAFLJL010006468.1, read on the forward strand.
CGTTTATTTCTGTTTCATCGTTGACGTAATGTCTACACGTTTATTTCTGTTTTCATCGTTACGTAATGGCTACACGTTTATTTCTGTTTTCATCGTTGACGTAATGTCTACACGTTTATTTCTGTTTTCATCGTTGACGTAATGTCTACACGTTTATTTCTGTTTTCATCGTTGACGTAATGTCTACACGTTTATTTCTGTTTCCATCGTTGACGTAATGTCTACACGTTTATTTCTGTTTTCATCGTGACGTAATGTCTACACGTTTATTTCTGTTTTCATCGTTGACGTGTCGGTTTTGCTCTCATGACTTGCCAACTAGATAGTCATCGCTGAGGCAACTAGATAGTCATCGCTACAGGCAACTAGATAGTCATCGCTAAAGGCAACTAACAGTCATCGCTAGAGGCAACTAGACAGTCATCGCTAGAGGCAACCAGACAGTCATCGCTAGAGGCAACCAGACAGTCATCGCTAGAGGCAACTAGTACAGTCATCGCTAGAGCAACTAGACAGTCATCGCTAGAGGCAACCAGACAGTCATCGCTAGAGGCAACCAGATAGTCATCGCTAGAGGCAACTAGACAGTCATCGCTAGAGCAACAGACAGTCATCGCTAGAGGCAACTAGACAGTCATCGCTAGAGGCAACCAGACAGTCATCGCTAGAGGCAACTAGACCGTCATCGCTAGAGGCAACCAGACAGTCATCGCTAGAGGCAACCAGACAGTCATCGCTAGAGACAACTAGACAGTCATCGCTAGAGGCAACTAGATAGTCATCGCTAGAGGCAACTAGACAGTCATCGCTAGAGGCAACTAGACAGTCATCGCTAGAGGCAACTAGACAGTCATCGCTAGAGGCAACCAGACAGTCATCGCTAGAGGCAACCAGACAGTCATTGCTAGAGGCAACCAGACAGTCATCGCTAGAGGCAACTAGACAGTCATCGCTAGAGGCAACCAGATAGTCATCGCTAGAGGCAACTAGATAGTCATCGCTAGAGGCAGCTAGACAGTCATCGCTAGAGGCAACCAGATAGTCATCGCTAGCACTGCGCACAGTGGATTCGAGCCATCCATTGTGTAATGCTGCCAAGTCCATAGTTATGCCTTCATGATAAAACCTCATCGGGGCGGCATGTTATTATACTCATTAATATGATTATCATTATTATTATTATATATTATTGTTTATCATTATTATCATTATAATTATTTTCATTCTTTATTATCATATTATATTATTATTATTATTATTATTATATTTAATATTCATTATTGTTAATTTGTTATTAATTTATTATTATTATTATATTATTGTTAGCATCATCATCAATCTCAACAATAATTATTAGTATAAGTAAGTAGTAGAATAAGAAGTAGTATATAGTATAAAGTAGTAGAAGTATAGAATCAACATTGATATATAATAATATAATTATTATCATCATCATCATTATTATTTATTAACATTTTCAAAAAAATATTACTGTTTTGTTGTTGTAGTTGATGTGTTGTATGTTGCTGTTGTTGTTGTTTGTCTTCTCTTCTTCGTTGTTTTCTTCTTCTATACATCATCATAACATCCTCCTCTCCTCCTTCTCCTTCTCCTCTCTAGTATTATATCATCAACGTCAAGATCGTCCATTATCAAACATTGTCCACAATATTTTTACCGCGACCAGTATTATTACAATATATCATTATTATTATTATCAAATTATATTATAATCATTGTTACTATCAATATCATTATTATAGATATTATCTTTATTGATCACATCATCACATCATCATCATCATCATCATCATCATCATCAACATCATCATCGTTGTTATTTTGTTCTTTCTTTCTTCATTGAATTTCTTTTCTTTATTCTGAGAGAGAGAAGAGAAGAGAAGAGAGAGATGAGATAGAGGAGAGAGAGAGAGAGTGAGAGCTGAGAGAAGAGAGAGAGAGAGAGAGACAGATTGAAGCAGCGCAAACTGAAGAAGAAAATAAAGAGGAGGAGAAGGGAAGGGGGGGGGGGGGGTGATGAGAGTGAGGGAGGGATGGAGGAGAGGAGGGAGGAGTCAGGAAGAAAAAAAGGAGGGGAGGATAAAAATACAAGAAAAAGAAGAAAGAAAGAAAAAGAAGAAGAAAAGAGTAAGAGAAGAAGAAGAAGAAAGGAAGAAGAAGAAGAAAAGAAGAAGAAACAGTGTGGGTAAACAAGCGCGTGCACATGCCAGGCGCTTATGATCGCGCGCGCAACACCGCACGTGTGTGTGTGTGTTGTGGTGTGTTGTGTGCAAGCGTGCGCGCGCGTGCGTGCGTGCGTGCGTGCGTGCCGTGCGTGCGTGCTGCGTGCGTGCGTGCGTGCGGCGTGGAGTGTGTGGTGAGTGGTGTGTGTGTGTGTGTGTGTGTGTGTGTGTTTGCGCTCGCGCGCGCGGCGTGCGTGCGTGCGTGCGGTTTGTGTGTGTGTGTGTTGTGTGTGTGTGTGTGTGTGTGAGTGTGTGTGTGTGTGTGTGGTGTTGTTAGTGGCTGAGGGAGGGAGAGGAGGAGAAACGGCAACTAAAGCAATGTCGGAGGGCTTGAAGGGATTATATTGAGAGAGAGAGAGAGAGAGGAGAGAGAGAGAGAGAGAGAGATAATCTTCCCCTCATATTTTCCAAGGAGAAGCGTACACACGAATTGTCCCTGCCTTACGATGTGAAAAGCCACCTTTGACGAGGTTACCAGATCAACGCGATTGAATTTGTCCGGGGGGAACTTTTCACACGATGGTGGTAAGGAGATTTTGACGTCACGGTAAAGCTGTGTTTCCGCCCACACATATTTTTTCATACTCTCTCTTTTTCTTCCCTGTCGTACCCGCCTCTCTCTCCTCCATCCACCCCCCTCCTTCTCCCTTCCCTACCCCTCGTCTCTGTCTGTCTGTCTGTCTGTCTATTTGTCTTGTCTTTTTTGTCTGTCTGACTGTCTGTCATGTCTGTCTTTTTGTCTGTCTGTCAGTCTGTCTCTCTCTTCCGCTCTCTCTCTCACGAGTACGCAATTCTCTCTCCTCTCTCTCTCTCTCTCTCTCTCTCTCTCTCTCTCCGGCTCTCTCTCTCTCTCACTCTCTCTCTCTCACGAGCATGCTCTCCTCTCTCTCTCTCACTCTCTCTCTCTCTCTCTCTCTCTCTCTCTCCTCTCTCTCTCTTATATCACGCTGGAATTCAAACATAATACTCTACTATTGACCCAATGTTTACACTGATGGCTTTTATTCAGAAACAATGTTTCTTCAATCGAAAACTCTACGTGCCTTTATTGATTTTGAAAAAGCTTTCGATTCTATAGCAAATATTTTGTGGCCTGTTTTGTTTGAAAAATGTTATCCATGGAAAATTATATAAATGATTTTATAAAGTTTTTTAAGTATAATTGGTAAAATCTAGTGTGAGAAGTGGCGGAAAATTGACAGATTATTTTATGTGCACTAGCGGTGTTAAACAAGGTGACTGTGTGTAATCCTATTCTATTTTCTTTATTCATTAACAGTTAACTTATAGATAATATGGGAGGCAATGGAGCCCAGGTCATTGACGCCTTTTTAGATTGTTATACTTCTTCTGCAGATGAATTTGTTTATCCTCCTTTTTTTGTGGGTACAGTTACTCGATCAATGGAGCAACTAAGGTGGAGATTTTATTTATTAATTTATTTTTACATAATTTTGTTTTCTTCCCAAAGGCCAAAATCACCTCTTCAAATTTTTGTGCTTCAACACTGTCCTCTTCTCCGCCAAAAAACCCAAAAAAAAACGGAAAAAAAACAATTCCCACTACGCAAGCATTTTTGTCCTATTTTTTTCTTTTTTTCCCCCCCCCCTCTTTTCTTTCCCCACCCAATCTCTTACACACCATGCATAGTATGTAATGTTCTCTAGCAAATGGAACAAACTATTGCGATTTTAGTGTTTTTGGAAATTGATACAAAGTGTCCTGGGTTTGTTAATGTACAAATGTGTGGTGAACTGGCTCACTCACACTGATGAAGTGTTTGCATATACGGAAAACGGAACCACATAGATGAAACAAAGGACTTAATTTATTTTAGTTTTTTCATTTGGTTTACACATATACCCGCACACACACTCTCTCTGCCCCCCCCTCTCTCTCTCTCTTCTCTCTCTCTCTTCTCTCTCACTCTCTCTCATCTCTCTTCTCTCAAATAAGCTAACAATAGCAGTATTACCCGGTTAAATACACCACACGATACCACAGAAAAACATGCGAAGCAACCATTATATATACATGCCGCAAGAATGTCGTTGTCCCTTATTGCCTGTCTCCCTCAACCTTCCCCCTACCCAACCGCGTGAGCGCTCGTCACGTCCATACACCACACCACCATCCACCCATCCACCCTACATACCCACAACCCATCCGACCCCCCACAGCCTCCCCCACCTCACATTCAAACATCTCCACCCCCACCCCCAACCAAAAAGGGACACATCCACCCACACACACACCCACACACACACACACACACACACACACCACACAAACACACACACACACACACAGAGATAGAAAGATAGAGACATCGAGAGAGATAGAGAAAAGGCAAAAAGAAGAAAGAGAGAGAGAAGAGAGAGAGAGAGAGATAGAGAAGAGAGAGAGATAGAGAGAGAGAGAGAGAGAGGACAGACAGACATACAGACAAGACCGTTAGGCAACAGACAGGCAGACAGCCGGACAAGATACTGCGTCCTTTTTAAATGAATTTAGGGAATAGTTTGATTACAAGGGGTGTATCGCTCACCATTATCTCTTCCCCGATGAAGCCCCAATCTTATACTGAAAAGAACTTATGCATGATCCCCATGCAATTTCCACATTCCCACGTGCAGCAGTCCTTCCAGATGCTAAAACGAAAGAGTGCAAGAAAGTACAGAGGATGAAAACGAAAAGGCATATATACACTTGGGTCACTTTCTTTATGAAAAAAAAAAGTCACCAATTCTGTGTTTATATTTGTGCCAGCGCGCATATGTGTGTGTACCAGTAAGTTGTGTGTGTTATAGAGCATGTGCGCGCAACATTGCACAAACACGTGCAAGTATTTTAACTATGTGTATGTCCTCTCTCCTCTCTCTCTCTTTCCTCCCCCACCACCCCCTCTCTCGCTCTCAATCCACCCCCTCCCACCCCCCCCTTCTGTGCGCTGGCGCGCGCGCGTTCGCAATAGTGAATGCATGTATGAGATCTCTTAAAATTTGAGAGATATGCATCTGATTTCGAATATGACTGAAATTGGCAGCCTGATTCCGTTATCTTAATAAATCCTTATACACAACTTAGCAGTAATCACAACATGTTTTATTTTCAGTAGTATATGTCCTGTCCAATATTTTTCTTGTCCTAAATTCCAGATAGCACATATTCTTCAGAAAACACAATTCTTGTTTTTGAATACGCTAATATGTATTGACTGACAACTTCCCAAAACGAATTACCCTATGACAGTGAAAAAAGAAATGTTCCATATAAACAAATCCTCATTGCCAATATGAACAATTTCGATTAACCCAGACTTTCATTTTGCATAGCAATAAATAGTCCGGGTAATATTTGGCACAATTTTTCCACAGTAAAACTCTCAGTCTGGTTTCTTTTCGTGCACAAGTGGGGTATCGTCCCATATAATTATCATTTACCTCCAGTCCAAATTATTTGACCAATAAACGGCTGCACATGGTTCATAGTTGTAAATGAGGAACACAAAGTTACAACGAAATCCTTGCAAGCTATATGCTTTTTGTCACAGAAAAGAGTTGTTCCAGAAAATCCTATATCATATCTATCTTGTTCACTAACCCTCGTATTAAAAGTCTGTGAGCCGCTGACACTAACATTATACGTCTACGATCCTGTGCAGGGGAAGGCTCCTATCTTGTAGCCCACGCCTGGTAATGAAAGAATCCATTTGGACCATACAGTCACTAACATTAGTATTTTTCCCTTTTATCCATCAGGGAAGAAAAGGACATTTCCTCGATATTTATGTTTGGTTATTCACAGTCAAATGGAAAGGGTGAGAACATCTCTGATTTTAAGCAATCCAAGCCATTTTTCAGAGTAATTTTCCAAAAATGTGAATGTATCTTGGTCCTAAAGAAACCTTTGAGGAAAAGTGCGGCTATTAGTATTTGCATAAAAACCCTACGACATTCTCACTCAAAGGGTAGAAAGTATTTTTTCTCTCGCAATTATAGTCCCATTTTTTCATTTATTTGTGGCCTACAAATTTTACAAACCCATGACATGAGAAAAGCAGATTGCATCTATCTTAAATCTATCATGTTCAATCCTCCCTTTTTCATATTCACTGCACATGACGGCTTCTTTTAACAAATTTCAAATGCCTTTCGCATTACAATGTTTATTTATTACTGCCAGATAAATCAAAAAAGCATGCGATTTTATATCTGATATAGATCTTGTCCGGAATCACAAATGTTTGCATAACAAGACCATAGTGAAAAAGAAATCGTTTTTAACAATATGTATATTACCCATTACACAATGGGAGATCTCTTTTTTCCCAAGGAGAGAATATTCGCTTAATAGTTTCTATACAGTGTCAACCAATTGTCCCTCACTAAAGAAGCCGTTTATCATACTCATAAAAAATAACAAGAATCTTAGCTTATTTTTCACGAAAGCCATAAAAGCTGTCCTGTAATATGTATTGTAAACTAACTAGCCTCATAGCTGCTTGATTATTTTTTTATTTATAACCAAACCCAGAAACAAAGAAAAAATCCATTGAGTAAATCGAATGCTTTGCATCATGTCATGCTGATCTGTCAGAAAAAAAAAATCAATTAACTCATCTGCATAAAGCGCAATTTTGATACAATAAACAAGCTACTCTTGAACCCCCCCTAAAACCAAATCCTCTTATGTTTCAACAGTCTTTTATCATTATAAGTGGCTACAATACTATAGCCAACACATATATTAAGGGAGAAAAAGACATCACTGTCGATTCCTGTTTCAACCGCAAATACTCTGATGTCCAGCCCACTATACAAACACACTACAACCTACGAGTATCATCGATTAATACTTGGAAACCATCTAATGAATTCTCCCCAACCCATACCTTTGAGAGCTGTTAACATGAAGTCTTTAGATATACAATCAAAAAGCTGTGTAAAATCAATACTTAAAAGCAAACCAGGAAAATTTTCATCTATCCTTTAGATGATCAATAACATCATCAATAGATCCTCAATAGCGTAGCTGCTCTCGTCCCTTTAAATACCCAACCTGATCTTCACTAACTAAATCTTCTATTAACATAACTTATAAACGATTTTGCCAAACAATAAGGACAAAAGCTTATAATCCGCTAATCGATAAACCGAAAAATGTCTCCAGTTTTTTAAAACATTTCTCCGGTAGATCTATGAGCTTGTGATTAATGTATGACTGCTATTCTCTGAGAATGAGAAAGTGTCCCTTTTTACAAATGCAGAGTTAAGTGATGATGTTTTTATATGAAACAAATAAAAATACTTTTAGAACTTCTGTAGTAAGCCCATCACTTCCCGGGTGAAAACCATTTTTGAGGCTTAAGAGCTGTTAGCAGTTCATTCTCTGTCAATTGCCTTTCACAACTATCCATCAGAGCGGGAGTCAGAAACTGTGGCACTGAAGTATCTATATAAAGTTATCTACCATTTTTTCCAGTTTCCTGCTCTTACCTTTTCTTGTACACTTCGAATAATAGACCTTCGCTGCCTTTTTCATTATTTTACTGACTGTTTGAGAAACTGATCTACCATTTACATCACGGAAGTTCTTCTATTAATTTTATTTGCTCTTGATTTTTATCAAGTTTAGAAAATATTTGAATTCTTTTTTTCCCCTTCTTCAATCCCATTTCATTTAAAGATCTTACCTGTGCTGCACGTGCTTTATAAGTTTCAATAATTTCTAATTCTTGCATTAAGGTACTGTGCGCTGATTTTTGAAAAGAATATCATACGGGTTTTTTGCAATCTAATATCTATTCATTAACTTACCTTGGCATTCTACAACTTACTTCCTTCTGTTGATGTCACTTACCTTTGCATAAATTATTCTAAAACTCTTAATCTTCATTGTTTAGGATTTCCCATTCCATTTGAAATCGATGTTTTCGTCCATCTGAATACATAATCATCATATCAACACTATTCATCTGTGTGGCATAGTTTAAGTCATTCAACACAAGTTATTGAACTTCCAACAGCCCAGGACCCCCCCTCTCAAAGGCGTGGAACGATGATAATGTTTTGTTATCTGAAACAGCTATTGGTTTCAAACACAATTAGATAATTTCTGGCATGCTGCTTCTTCTCTTTCTCTACAAAATGACATGAAAGATGCCGAAAAGCGAAAAAAAATGCATTCAGAAAAGGAGGTGGCTGTTAAGGCGCAAGAGAACAGTGTGCATTATAATGAATTACAATGTCTTCAAATATCTAGGAATTTAATTTTTCAAACCAAATTAAGTTTTTAACTTGTTTGTAAAGATCCTAGCAAGTCAAAGCGAAACAAGCTGCCTTTGTGTTATGAGGAAATTATCAAGTCTGGGAAATCCAGACCAACAAATATTAGTAAAACAGTATGACCTCCCAAATCCAACCCATTGTCCCCATAGTGCTGAATCAGGGGTTGTATAAAGCTTACAGTGAATTGTGAGAGAGAAAAGAAACATTTGTTTGCTTAAAAGAGATTTCATGGGTTTTCACTACAAACGTCATAATGATTAGATTAATGGGAAACAAATAGGTATAGCCAATATAACCAGAATTCTGCCAGTTAATATGTATTTCGATACTGGTTTGAAACTGATAAAAATGAACGATTCTTCTAGGTTACCAAAGAAAGCTTAATACAGGTTGTGAATCCCTGATGCTAGGGACAACCAAACTGGGCAACAAGTTGAGAATTAAGTTATCTATATGAATTAGGCTTTGGAAATGTCTGATTAAAACAGGGTGTAGGAGAGAAACGCGACTTTTATTATCCGAATGGTTCGTACAATACTAGTGTTGAAAGCAGATGCAAGAATGAAAATCCCACATACAAGATAGTACCTGAGATTAGGTTTGATAGACATATACCACCTAGCATCATATATTCCGCTTATATGACAATGAATGCACAGACATCTGAAATTTTATAATGACAAGATTTATGACTGGGGAAGATTCCGATATCATTGTTCATCATTATCGTATTAGGCAACATTACAACTCTGATCTCATCTGTCCATTTATGCAACAATGCATATGAAGATGAAGTGCTTTTTGGGTATTACAGTGAACTACCTTGAGTGGTCTTTAGAGATGAGTTTCATTCCGCCTAAAAATAACAGACAACCATCTGTATTGAGACAACAACATACTGTATGGCCTGCACTAAGGAGATGTAGTTCAAAAAATTTGCCTGTACCTATACAAAGCCTTCAAAATTCTAAGCAGCAGTTTGTTCTTGACATGTGCCGTTTCGTTTTGATCTTATCTTAACAACATCAAATTTGTCACTGTGTAATCCACCCCATCATAAGCTGTGGCCTATAATGATTAATCATCCGTACCGTATCCGTATCTCTCTCTCTCTCTCTCTACTCTCGACTCGTCTCTCTCACTCCTCCTCTCACACACACACACACACACCCACACTACACACACACACAGCACCACACACACACACACACGACACGTGCCTTCTCTCCCCCCCGCCCCCCCCCCCCCGACCCTCGCTCCCCTCCCTCTCCCCCTCACTCTCTCTTTCCGGCCCCGTTTTCCCTCTCCATTGTAACTTGTTACACATTGTGCTGTGTTGTTGTTGTTGTTACTGCTGTTCGGAAGGTTGGTTGTTGTTGAACATAGATTCCTTTGTGTCTCGGACGCTTCACAGTAATCCATTCCTTACCTCTTGTCTCCACTCCTTAATTTCGTCGGCTTAAAGTAACTAAGCATTAAGTATACGTCCACAGCCAGGTCAGGTGAATGGTGGCGGGAGATACCCGTCACATAGGAAAGTTGGGAAAGATGGCCTGTCCCTACTTCTCACCGGCGCCACCCAGAACGACAAAACTGTCCCAAATGTTTGTGTGTGGAAAATGACGATGTTAGTTAGGTACCGCATGATTCGAACCCTACGATCCCTGACACTTCCCTACCAACCAGACCAACCACAGATAATTTATTTATTTTGATTAGTTAATGTAGTTGTTTGATTCATGAATATTTGATGGTTGATTAATCTTTGATCACTCGAAGTGATCCAACACCATCCATCCGATCCAACCATCTCTCAATCCATCCGGCCTTCCGTCCGACCCCTTCCCCTCCGTCCATGCCATCCATCCATCCAGTCCATCCTTCCATCCAAACATCAGTCCACCCATCCATCCATCCATCATCCACCCATCCATCCAGTCTCCATCCATCCATCCCATCCATCCATCCATCCATCCATCCCATCCCATGACCATCCAACCATCCATCCATCAGTCGTCCATGCATCCATCCATCCATCCATGCCATCCACGCCATCCATCCCTCCAACATCCACCTATCCATCCAGCTCCAACCTATCCATCCGATCAACATCCCGTCCATCCATCCATGCCACCATCCAACCATCATCCACCCATCCATCCAGTCGTCCATCCATCCATCCATCCATCCATTCCATCCTCCGTCCGTCCGACCGTCCGTCCCGTCCGTCGTCCTCCATCCATCCATCCACCCGTCCCGTCCGTCCGTCCGTCCGTTTCCGTCGTCCCATCCATCCATCGCATCCAACAAGCGCCAGTCCATCCATCCACCATCATCCATCCACCTATCCATCCATCCATCCCTCCATCTCCATCCATCATCCACCCATCCATCCACATCCATCCATCCATCCGTCCCGTCCAACATCCATCCCTATCCATCCATCCATCCATCCATCCCATCCATCCATCCATCCCATTCCGCGTCCCGTCAGTCCCGTCCGTCCGTCCATCCATCATCCATCGAAGCGCCCATCCCCGCCGTTGTAACCATCCCTCCATTCACCATCGACCATCTTCCATCGATACTACCCTCCCTCCCCCTCCATCCCCTCCCCCCCCTCCCCCCTATGCGTTCCACACTCTATATCAATGCCTCCATCCCTCACCTTTCCTTCGGATCTCTCCATCTCTCTGACACAACCCCCTCCCGCATCCCTCCTCCAATCCCTCCCATCGAAGTGTTATGTGTATGTGTGTGGTGTGGCGCGCGAGTGTGCCGCGTGCGACTATAGTGCTGTATTTGAAGGCTCTTGTTCTGTTCCTCAGTCAATCCTTGCTGATCATTCACGCACGCATCACAACAGAGCACACACACACACACACACACACACACACACACACACAACACACACACACACACACACACACACACACCACAAACAAACGGCACACATGCCTGTGCGCGCGCGCACACACACACACACACAAAACATGCCTCCCACGCACACAAATTGGCCCGATGCCCACACATCATACACACAACGTGAACATCACACTACACACAGACACACACACACACACACACCACCACACACACACACACACACACACACACCCACACACACAACACACACACACACACAACCACATAAATGTTAGACCAGGCACGTCAAGGTCCTGACCAGCGCGTTGGGCTAATGCGTAGGTCATACATCCCGCTGAGTCTTAGCCACGAGACGCCTCTTCTTCAATTTTCTCAACTTTGTTGTCATTCACTTAACCATCCAGCTTCAAATCATCGTAGTGTGGTCTCAAAACATAGAGTGATGTTTTGTGGGGGGTGTATCGAGAAATTGGAACTGGCCGCACGCAGTGACGCCTCCTTGATGAAACTGAAACAGAACTCCATACACCCGCTGCCATGCGCCATCCCTCCGTCCGTGCGTCCATCCCTCCGCCCCACTGTCCATCCCTACGCCCATCTGTTCATCCCACCTCCCCCCGACCCATCGTTCATCCCTCCCCCATGCGCCATTCCTCCGTCTGAACGTCCATCCTCAGCCCATCTGTTATCATGCCCTCTGCCCAGGGCTGTCCATCCCCCCGCCCCTCTAACCATCCCTCCATTCATGCGTCCCCAGCCCTCTCCCAGGCCGTACCATTCCTCCGCCCATGCGTCATTCCATGCTTCCATTCCTCCGCCCATGCGTCCATTCCTCCGCCCTGGCGTCCAATCCATGCATCCAGTCCTCCCCGCCAATGGCGTCCCATGTCCTCCGCCCATGCGTACATTCCATGCATCCATTCCCTCCGCCCATGCTCCATCCTCTGCCCCATGCGCCATTCCATGCGCCCATGACGCTCCGCCCATGCGTCCATTCTCCGCCCAATGCGTCCATCCCTCTGTCCGTGCGTCACCCCTTGCTACCGTCGAGCGCCCCCCTCCGTCCGTGCGTCCATTGACTCTCTGTCCATGGGTCCATCCTCCCGGCCGTGCGATCCATCCCTCTGTCCGTGTGTCCATCTCTACTCTCGGTCCGTGCGTACCATGGGGGTGGGGGGCCCTCCGTCCGTGCGTCATCCCTCTGTCCGACGACCATCCCCTGTCCGGGTGCGTCCATCCCTCAGTCCGAGCGTCCATCCCACCGTCCGTGCGTCCATTCCCTCCTCCGTGCGTCTCATGCCCTCCAATCGAGCTTCCATCCGTCCGCCCATCTGTCCATCCTCCGCCCATCTGTCCATCCCTCAGCCCATCATTCCATCCCTCCATTCATGCGTCCTCCTCCCATTCATGCATCCCTCCTCCGTCCCATCCCTCCGACCATTCCTTCCGTCGTGCGTCATCCCCCCGTCCACCCTACGTCCATGCGTTCTATCCTCCCGTCCATGCGATCCATCCCTCCCGTCCATTCCCTCCCGATCCATGCGTCCAACCCCTCTCCATCCCTCCGTCTGTGCGTCATTCCTCCGTCCATCGCTCCGTCTGTGCTCCAACCCTCCGTCCATCCACCGTCTGTGCGTCCACCCTCCTCTCAACCCTCCACTGTGGCGTCCCATTCCCTCCGTCCATTCCTCCATCTGTTCGTCGCAACCCACCGTCCATCCCCTCTTTCCATTACTCCGTCCCATGCGTCCATCTCTCCGTCCATCCCTCCGTCCATTCCTCCGACCATCCCGCTCTTGCTCCGTCTGTGCGTACACCCCTCCGCCATTCCCCGTTGTGCGCCATCCCTCCGTCCATCCCTCCGTCCATCCCTCCGTCTTGCGTTTCATTCCTCCGTCCATCCCTTCCGTCCATGCCCTCCGTCTGTGGGCGTCCACCCTCCGTCTGTGCGTCATCCCGTCGTCTAGTGCGCCATCCCTCGTCCATCCCTCACGTCTGTGCTTCCATACCCTCCGTCCATTCCCTCCGTCCATTCCTCCGTCTGTGCGTCCCATCCCCTCCGTCGCATCCCCCCCGTCATCCCTCCGTTCCATTCCTCCGTCAGTGCGTCCATCCCCCGTCCATTCCCTCCGCTGTGCGTCCATCCCTCCGTCCACCGACCGTCCATACCTCCGATCTGTGCGTCCATCCCTCGTCCATCCCCCCTCCATCCACCAGTCAGTGCGCCATCTCTCCTCGATGCGTCACTTTCTATCTCTCCGTCTCATGCATCCATCATTCCATCCTCTCTCTCTCTCTCTCTCTCTCTCTCTCCGTTCTCTCTCCTTCTCTTCCGTCTCCTCTCATCTCCTGCTCTCACCTCTCTCTCTCTCTCTCACACACACACACACGACACATCACACACACACACCACACTCCACTCTCTCTCTTGCACCATCGCCCGCCCCGCTCGCTCGCTCTCCCTCCCCTCTCTATCCCCTCATTCCCCCCCCCCCCCCAACCCCTCACCCCCCGACAACCTCAAATCTCCCCCGAGCTCCCCCCCACCCCCACCGCCCCACCCCCGCACGCCTGCCAGCAAAAGGAACGTGCCATCGAGAAAGACCCGGTATTATCAAGAGGCTCAATCCTAAGCATTATATTAAGAGCCAGGAGAAGGTATGGCAGACCTCGGGGAGAGGACGCAACCTCATGCTCGCCGACATCAAGGTAACGAAGGTACCCGCGCACTTTATCATTATCACCACCACGTTATGTTACCACCGCAAGGCAAGGGCAACGTCCGTGATGCAGCAAGATAGGTGCTGAGAGAAAGGAAGGAAGGTGGGTGGGTGGTGCGTGTGAGCAAATGTGTGAGGAGAGTTGGGGGAGGGGTGGGGGAGGTTGACGAAAAGGGGGGTTTGGTGTGGGAGTGGTGGGGGTGGTTGGTGGTGGGTCCATAGGGAGGGCAGAAAAGAGTCCGGGGTCAGTTGTGTGTGGGGGGGGGGAGGGGGGGAGGGAGGCAAGCAAGCACCTATTGCACACGGACTCTTAGTTCAGTTTATACATGAGAAATGGCGCACAATGCATCTAGAACACAGACACGCGCCGCGCTACGCATCCCACACACAACACCCACACACACACACCAAGCACACCCACACCACACACACACACACACAGCATCACGCATGCCCACTCACACAACTCACGCCCACCATGTACATGCATGCACACACTCACAGCACGCACACGTACGCCATGCGAACGCATGCACACGCAATGCATGCATGCACGCTCACACACACACACACACAACACACACTACACACACACACACACACCCACACACACCCACCACACACAGCACCTAACACACCTACACACACAACGCATGAGCACGCACGGGCACACATACTCAGACACACTCATGTGCGCAGCTAACCACGCACGTAACACACGCACGCACGCACGCGCGCGCGCACACACACACACACACACACACACACATATATATAAATATATATATATATAAATATGACACACACACATACTCAAGACACACGCATGTGCGCACTACACGCACGCTACACACGCAACGGCACGCAACACACACACACACACACACACAGCACACACATCCTATCCATCCATCCACCCCCCCTCCATCCATCCATCATCCATTCCATCCATCCATCCATCATCCCTCCCCGATCCATCCTCATCAGTCCTCCATCCATCCCATCCACCTTTCCACCCTCCCCCCCCCCTCCTCTCCCCCCTATGCCATTTCACCATCCCATCCTCCATCCGCCCACCCACCACACACACCCACCATCACCACACTCACATCCTGTGCGCCGTCCGCCCCACCCCTCCCCATCCACCATCCATGCGCCCACCCTCCCTGTAACCACCCTCCATTCCACCACGTCCACCACAACTCACCCCTCCCCCTCCACCCCACCCCTCACCCCCTATGCGTAGGTCTATACAATCGCTCATCTCCCCCTTTCCTTCTCATTCCATCTCTCGTGCAAATTCCACATCCATCACTTCCCATCGATGGTTATGTGTTGGTTCTTGCGGATGTGCGCGTCGCTATAGGGATTGGTCTGTCTTGCCAAGTCCTCTCTGATCATACGCACAATCACAACACCACACACCCATCACCATGCGCCATCCTACATCCGCGCCACACACCCACACACCACCACGTGCACCACATCGAACCTCCGCCCACTGTCCAATCACCACCATCACATGCGTCCCATTCCACACATTGCGCCATCCCTCAGCCACCACCGTTACATCCACTACACACCCATCTCATCCCCGCCACTATCCCATCCACCCATCATACGTCCACCATCACACCCACTCCATCCTCCAC
>JAFLJL010006468.1:22500-25960 GCA_018398815.1 Conus ventricosus
TTTACTCTTTGCTTACTACTATCTTTTCTATTTTCATCGATTTGTACATCCTTGCGTTATGTACATGTGTATATGTAAAGTACGTTATGTACATTTATATTTTACATTTTGTATACGTGTGGCTATGCTTTTTTTTGTTTTGTTTGCGTTCTTTTGTTAGCTAGTAATTTTAAAAGTCTCCATGCCATTTCCTTGTCACATGTGTATTACAAACATTTGAACACACTATAAGCTTAGCTTGTTGATGTTGAAATTTTCATATTTTTTGTCAAGCTACGTGATTGTAAAGTGGAAAATAAATTTGTTTAAACCAAATTAAGTCGTCTCTCTTACTGCACTGTTTTTCACATGTTATTACACCCCTTAGAAACAGTAGCACGAGGACTTGGGGGTGAAAAGTTTAGCAGACGACAGGTAAAAAGGAGGGCTATGTAAACTGTGCATATGTTACGTGTAATCCATTTTCCCGCGCACTTCACATACTGCGCAAAAATTTGTGCGTAATACGTGAACTTGGGTTATGTATAATCCATATCCCCACGCAGTTGACATAGTGCGCACATTTTTTCACGTAATATGTGAAATTGGGCTTTGCGTCATCCATATTCCCGAGCAGTTCACGTACTGTGCAAAATGTTCGCATAATATTCGAACTTGGGTTATGCATAAGTCATATTCCCCCACTGTTATTTAATGTACAAACATTTTGCGTAACACGTGACCTTGTTCTCTCTGTTTCTTCTTTATCCATGTTATCGTCGATGCAAGCAAAATAAAGGTTGTATTTTAAGAACTAGAAGTCAGAAATTACGACATCTATGCTAGCTCTGGGGTTAAAAAACAAATTATTATTATTATTTTTTTTTAAGTGTTCATTACATCCATAGTTGCAAAGAGGGACCACTGCAGGCGTAAAGCCAAACAAATCTAACTAAACGTCAGCGAACCGCCAAGAGACACGTGGGGGACAAACGAATCACAAGACAAAACACGACGCGTTTCGACCTCTTAGGTCTTCTTCAGGCAAGACACAAACAAATAGGACAATGAAAATGAAGGAATTTTTTCCACTTAACTTAGATCTCTTCAGCGCAAGGTAGGCAGCCGTGGAATCGAAAGGCGCCGTGTTTTGTCTTGTGACTCGTTTGTCCACGTTTCTCTTGGCGGTTCGCTAACATTTGTTAAAGATTCATTGCATCCCTGTTAGAAACGCGATTTCCTCTGGGTAGTTGCGTGACAACCTTCAGAAGATGTGGACACTCTTGCTGTTGCTAAACCATGATAGGCGCTTCGTTCCTTCAACGGGCCTGATTTCTGCTTCTTGACGTCACCATTTATCTCGTTGCCATCGAAAATGACGTGGACCATAAACAGAAAAAAAGTGAATCGGATGAATCGGAAATGTGTATGTGTGCGTGCGTGTGGCGTGTGTGTGTGTTGTGTGTGTGTGTGTGTGTGTGTGTGTGGTGTGTGTGTGTGTGTGTGTGTGTGTGTGCGTGGTGTGTGTGTGTGTGTGCGCGCGTTGTGGTGTGTGCATGTGTGTGTGATAGAGAGAGAGAGGGAGAGAGAGAGAGAGAGAGAGAGAAGAGAGAAAGAAAGAGAGAGAGAGGAAGAGAGAGAGAGAGAGAGAGAGAGAGACAGAGAGACAGAGAGACACGAGACAGAGAGACAGAGAGACAGAGAGACAGAGAGAGATGAAGGAAAAAAAAAACATAGATGGGAACGATCTTCACCCCTCAACAACTAACACTATACATCATCGATCGTACGGGAAAATGACACTGTTAATCCGAACAAGAGTAGTCCAAAGGGGTAATTCCGACAGGTACCTACCAATCCCAGCTGGTTTAGTCCCAGCGGAATGCCTCCATGGAAGAGAAGGGGTTAAAAGCATGACCAAGGGACAGTGCATGAGAGAACGGAAAGCAAACCATAGCGGAATAAATAAGTGATAGATAAATAAAGGAACAAACCAAAAGATAAATAAATAAATAAGTAAATATATAACTAATGCATAAATAGATAAATGAATAAATGAAATGCTGAGCGAATTAAAAGAGAGAGAGAGAGAGAGAGAGAGAGAGAGAGAGAGAGACAGAGAAGAGAGAGAGAAGAGAAGACAGACAGACAGACAGACTAGAAGAGAGACAGAGAGAGAGAGAAGAGAGAGAGAGAGACAGAGAAGACGAGACAGACAGAAGAGAGAGACAGAGAGACAGAGAGAGAGAGCGAGAGAGCGATGAAGGAATAAAAAAAACATAAATGAATAGATGAATAAATATACAGATTAAGAAATGAATGAAGACATTTAAGGGTTGGGTAGCACAAAACACAAATTTTTCTCTAAGACAAACACGCGCATGCGTGCTCGCTTGTGCGCGTGCACACACACACACACACACACACACACACACACACCACACACACACACACACACACACACACACCAACACACACACACACCACACACACACCACACATACACACCACAAACTCAACACACCCACACACACACACAACAGAGAGAGAGAGAGAGAGAGAGAGAGAGAGAGAGAGAGAGAGAGAATGACAAAAACTATTTATAGATAGGCAGCGCTCCTTAATAAACGGTGTATGTGTCATAATCAACCAATCCACATTACAATCAGCATGACAAACACAATAGTGTTACGACATCGCTCGTTAGTCTGAAGAGCCTTGTAAAAAAAAATGTCCTGATAAAATTGTTGATAACAGGATTTCAAAATACGATGGTGTCAAAAAGCTAAACTCGAAAGCATTAGGGCTTCTGCAGAATTTTACCACTCCCGTTCTTTTCTTCTGGGATGAAAAAGAACGAGGCAACATAACAAAATATAGTGCAATACATCTTTTTTTCAGTTTCTGTACAAAGTGGACATAGTATCTGCGAGTACGTATGACTTCAGTGATGAAAGTGACGGTCTGCAGCATCGAATACTCCAAAGCGAAACTTTAACACTATGAATTCAAAGTGTCTGTCAATATCTATAGTTATACACAAGTGTAAATGATGATCAAGTGAAGAAAATACGTACAAAATCTGTCGCTGTCTGCTGAACATTCCTGCCATCCACAGTCCTACAAGACTTTGACAACTCTCAGAGAGATTCTTAGATCTTCTTCTTCCACAACTTGATTTAACAACACACACACACACACACACACACACACACACACACACACACACACACACACACACACACATAAAGAGAGACAGACAGACGACAGACGAGACAGAGACAGAGAGACATTGAGAGAGAGAGAGAAGAGAGAGAGAGAGAGAGAGAGAGAGAGAGAGAGAGAGAAGAAGACAGACAGACAGACAGGCAGACGAGACAGACAGACAGACAGACAGACAGACAACACCACACACCACACACACAGACAAACACACACACACACAGAACAGACAAGAGCAGAGACAGAGACAAAAAGAGAA